>PITA01007310.1:40717-65641 GCA_004023965.1 Spilogale gracilis
TCTTTCTCTCTCTCTCTCTCTCTCTCTCTCTCTCTCTCTCTCTCTCTCTCTTTCTTTTTTAAGATTTAATTTATTTGACAGAGACAAACACAGCCAGAGAGAGAACACAAGAAAGGGGAGTGAGAGGGAGAAGCAGGCTTCTGGCCGAGCAGGGAGCCCGATGTGGGGCTCCATCCTGGGACTCCGGGTGATGACCTGAGCTGAAGGCAGAGGCTTAACCACTGCACCCCCGAATGGAACGGTCTTTTCTAAAGCTCGGTCTAAATGGGCCATTTTCCAAACGGTAAAATCTTTCCCAAACCCTCGTCCCCACCCAAGAGCTAAGCACTGTATTCGATTTCCTTGACAGTGTGGACTAGCCAGCCCTGTGTTCACCAGGGTGAGTCTGGAGCTAGACTGCTTTGGCTGAACACCCAGCTCTGCCACTCACAAGCTGAGATAACACGGCTCAAGCACTTAAGCGGGACCTGGCACCTAAGAGGTGCCTGCTAAACGTCAGCTGCTATTCCCATTATCACCACTTTCTAGCCTAGGTTCTCGATGCACACCCCGCACGATGTTCTCACCATTGCTCCAACGCTCTGCGATTCTTTTCAAACTCATGTTATTCCATTTTCTGGAACACTCTTTCCCTTCCTTTTCTACAGGAAAATTCCAACATTTCCTTAAGACTTGG
The DNA here is from genome assembly GCA_004023965.1 of Spilogale gracilis. Taxonomy (NCBI): domain Eukaryota; kingdom Metazoa; phylum Chordata; class Mammalia; order Carnivora; family Mephitidae; genus Spilogale; species Spilogale gracilis. The sequence goes on from PITA01007310.1 coordinate 41,394, forward strand.
CTGAAATTCACCACCTCCAGTGACACCTTCTCCCATCTGGCCTAGGCAGACTACTGTCTTTTCTGTGTTTCCACCAACCTTGAGCTTTCAGTCCTCTATCTCTGTACCACCTGCCCCTCTCACTCCCAAAGTGCCCAGCACAGTGCCAGACACACTGGTAAGTCTCCAGAAACTATTTGTAAAGGGACGTGGGTGTTACAGAAGAGGAGAGGCTTCTCTGCATTCTTCCCCTCCTCTCTCTCACCCCACAGAGACTCACCTTCAGTCCACCTACCTCCCAGCAGCCCCTCTAGGCTAATTTATAAATAGGAAATGACAGCTGCATACAAATATATCCCAGAGGCCAGGGATGCTCTGAAGACAAGGTCAGACTGTATTTTTTTTACATCTTCTGAAATATATCTGATTTCTACCTGTTTCAGCTTCTTCAACATCTACAATTCCTGTTTCCCCCTCAAGGTCAGTGAATGCTTTGCTTACCTGTTAATGTTCCTCATGGAAAGCCTCACTCCTAGGCTGACAGCTCCTCCCCAACATAACTCCCATCAGGTGCTAACACCCTTCATTTTGAAATAAGGACACCAGGCCCAAAGAATCCAAATGCATTACTGATTCATCCATCTGACACAGAGTCTAACGAGACAGAGAGATTCAGACCCTGTCCTTAGGCTGTGGTTCAGCATGGAAGACATTATGACACAAATAGCTCTATGTTTTATAGGGGCTCCAAAAGTGCCAGGGGGGATGGATATGGACAGCACACATGGGGAGATAGGCAAGCTCCAGTGTGGAAGTGGTGTTTACTCAAAGGTCTTGAAGGATGAGGAGGTTGTGCCGGATAAAAGCAAGAGGAGTACTCTGGGTGGGGAGAATAGCATGTGCAAAGGTCCTGAGGTGGGAGAGAATGAATCTTTTACTCAAGAGCTGATACAACCCATGTGGCTGAAGAATGACAAAGCCACAGGGATGCTAAAGTCGGCCGGGGTCACAATGCAGATGACATTGTGAATCAAGGCAAAAGGTTTTAAACCTTAATCTGGAGGGTTAAAGCCTCTGGAGGGCTGTAAGCATGTGAGAGAGGTGCTTCTACTGGTTTTAGAAGGTCTTTGCAGCTGTAGAGGGAAGATGAGTTGGGAGGGCCGCGACAGGAGCCAGTAGAGGCCCCTTCATAATGAGATCAGATGAACAAGAAATCAGATACCATTTCCTGAACTGGAGAGAAAGGGCAGCCGCTAGCACGTGGGGAATGTTGAACCTGCACCCATGCACCTAGGCACTGAAAACAGTCCCCTAAAAATTTGACAGGAAGCCCAGGAGAAGGGGACCCGCAGCGGCATTGTCTCCATCCCCTCTCTCTGCTCCTCGTGACTGCACTTGGCTCTTCAACCGCCAGTGGTACATCCACGGGAGCAGAATCAAAGCCAGGCCAGGGGCTAATGCCCCAGCTTCTCTTGCAAATCTACTCTCACTGGTTGGGAATTGATGCTGTTTGTGATTATTAAAACCAAGGTTGAAATGAAGACCCATCCAGATCCTTTATTATTTCCTTGGCATGAACAGATGAAAAAGGAACTAGTGGATAAAAGAAACACATGATTCACAATTCACAATTCTTGATGGATCTTACCAACTTGTCCTTGAGAAATAGTAAAAAGAATTTAAGGTGGGTCGTTTTTCTAATTACTGCTATACTACACTGTACTGTGTATGTGAAAAAAGTACTCAGCCCCAAACGCCCCTGTGTGCACTTGAAGTCATAACACCTTCTCAGACAGGTGCTGAGCCTCTCCTCCTGGTCGCCCCTGTGTGCACTTGAAGTCATAACACCTTCTCAGACAGGTGCTGAGCCTCTCCTCCTGGTGCCCAGGCAGCAATTCCACTAATGCAGCTGGCTGTCCCTGACACAGAATAAAAATTAGTAAGGCAGAAAAAAACCCATCATTTCTGTTATTTCTTTTAAAGGCAGCTTCTTGAGACTCTTTGAACAGGGCTAATTTCCATTTTTTTGAGAACTCAATAACCTTCTCTAACACAGAGAAGAAAATCCCACCCAAATAAAAACTCCTCGGGGGTCTCTTCTCGGATCTCTACAAAGAGTTAATGGCTGAGCAGAAGCAAGGTGTTCAGCGGCTCGAGGGGCTTACTCATGCAGTCTTTGTGGGTGTTTGCCTCCAACAAAGCCATGAAGCCACCGAGTCTGTCCCAACACCCACAGGAGCATCCCTTGGTGATCTTGTGTGTTAGCTTTTCTTTCTTCCAAAGTTGCCCAACTAGTCACAAAGTTGGTTTCAAAACAATGTCGATGGGTCTCATTCTTTAACAAACAGTCATGATGATTTTCCATGTTGGTGTTTGTTCTGCAAACAGTCTGACCTACAACCGTCCCGAAGTCCACTGACCGCAGTTTTCCACATGAAGTTTCCTCTGGAAAGCGCATATGTCTTTTCCTAACCCTTTCTCCCAGTGGACCGTAGCTTCCCAGTATTTCCTCCAGGGTCATCAGCCTCCCCAGAAGGCGACCCAAAGGCCTGGGGTGCCTGCTGCTCGTGGGGTGCTCCGACCTTGCCCTGCCTTACTTCTCCACCTGCAAACCCGAGGCGCCCCCGGCCTGTCTCTGACTTGCATGCGCCTGGGTCTCCCACAAACATAAGCTTTGTGAGGACCCTCCAGTGAGAGGGACATTTCCAGCAGGTCTTCAGGGCTGCCTCCGTCACGCCAGAGAGGGTCATCTGGATTCAGCTGGCTGAAAAGCCTCGGTCTCTCAGACAAGCCCCACAGATGGCCCTGAGCCTCTGAGGGCCGCAGATGCTGCACTGAGGGCTGCAATTCCAGTATATTCCAATGAGAAGACATAGCCTGGAATAGGAGATGGGGTGCTTACGGCATGCGGCTTTGGGGGAGAGGAGATGCCGTGCTGGCAGAGAAAGCCCACTGCCATCCTACCACCCCACCCCCCCCCCGGCAGCTCTGACAAGATCTGCGGCACCTGTTCAGGTCCCTTGGCCACAAACTTGGGCTTCTGCCACCACTGCTGCCGCAATTCCATGGCATCTAATTTAAACCCCCTCGCAGGACACCCTTGTAGGCCCAGATCATTTCTTTGCTCAGCGAAGTCCGAGTTCTCGAGCCTCAGATGCGGGTAGAGGTCCCTGTGAGGCCAAGCCTTCCCCAGCAGGTGGGAGGTGGGACAGGTCTCTTTACGTGGAAGGTTCTGTGAGGATCCCACTCAGGATGCCAGGGAGACCTCCATATATGGATTAATATTATCCCGGGGAGGAAAGAAAAGGAAATTTGAATAATGAAGACAGCCCTGCTCAAACCTGAGCCACCCCACCTGCGTTCGGGCTGTCAGGCGTAGGAGGGAAAGAGGAGGTCGAGGCAGAGAAGTCTTTTAAGGAAACAAGAGCCTTCCCCAGTAGAGAGTCCGATCTTGAATCTGAAAAACTTCCCTACTCTTTCCACGATGAGTGATCTCTTCACTTGAAAAGCTAGGAAGCAGGAAGCTGGCGACTCCAGACACAAAGGGGTCTTTTCCATGCCCTGTCCCCAGAGGTCGTCTTCCAGGACATTCGGGGTTGTGTGCCCGAGAGGAGCACAGATCTGAGCCTGACTCACCAGAAGAGCTGGCAATACTCGAGTGTGGGCGGCCGACGCTGTGGCTTCCGTCCCCACAGGACATCCCCGCTGGAGCGCTTGCCCTTGGGGAGGCATCTGAACCCCATCCTGCCCCTCCCCATCAACTTGCTGCCTCCTTGGTTGGACAGGCAACTTTGCTCTCCCTGGGGAAGGTCAGGGCTGAGCCAGAGACCCCAGGACTTCCCAGGACCTTGTGGAGAAGGAACTGTATCTGCAGCACTCAACAGGCCAGTAGGAAACCGTGGCCCCCGGGCCATGTCAAGCAGCCAGGCCACCCACCGTGTGCCTCCGCACACCTCAAGTGAGGCTGAGCTGCGGGCAGCTCTAGGGTTCCAGGCATAGGGCCAGGTGGGATCCCAGCTATGTTCCCACCAAATAGTGCAAAATGGGGATGGTGGGTGCTGGTGGCAAGCAGGGCACAGCGTCTTCACAGGGCTGGGGGCTGCGTCTCTACTTGAAAGTCTTGCACAGTGAACCAAGGCCAGGGCGTCCCACAGCTCAGTGCCTGGCACGAGCTTCCGTTCCCAAGGCCGGCGGTTGACTGCTGGGCCAGCCCTTGCGTACATTCCACTGAGGCAGTGCAGAGTGGGGGCGAAGAGGCTCAGCTGCACCATCAGTGGCACCGGGTTCAAATCCTGAGTCTGGGTGATGTAGAAGCGAGTCCCCTAGCTTCTCAGCCCGTTCCCCTATCTGTAAAATCATCCCCTCCTCTTGGAACTGTTGTGTGCATTAAAGGAGACAGGGGACGCCATGGCTTAACACAGTGCTTGGTGCAAAGCTAGACTGGATAAGCAGCACGGCACCATCATTCACCCGCTCACACAAGCCCATCTTGGGCACATGCCAGACAGCAGGCACTGGGCTGGGGGCTAGAATATGGGGAAATCAGACACATAAGTAATGATGCTACAGCACATATAAACCTGGATGTGCTGCAAAGACATGGAGAAGACGTGGGACTCTGGGGGTGGAAATCAAGGAAAGCTTCTGAGAGGAGGTGGCAGTGGGGGGTCGGGAAAAGAAGAGGTGTGCACAGGTGGGGGGAAGGGCATTGCTGGCAGAGTGAGCAGTGTCTCCTGAAGCCAGGGGCATGGCTGCGCTGTGCTGGGACCCACAGGCCAGCAGCCCTTGCAGCTGTGTGACATGACTGAGGCCAGCTGCTTTCTCCGAGATGCTGAAGGCGATCGCTGGATCTGTGCATATGATTTCTGATAGAAGCACACACATAATGCTATTAGGCTCAAATGCTTCCAAGCGGGTGCCTCACGGAGGAAGTATTTGCTGACAGTGAACATCTGTGGCCTAGAGGAATCCAGAGCTGGTGACGGGGATGTGGTTTCAAATTTAATAACATTTTTACTTACTCGTGGATGGGTTTCCATGAAGCCCTGGGGCCTCCAGAGCCAAGCTAATTTGCACACAGCAGAGACACACAGGTGTGTTTTTACTCAGAGCAGGAGATAATAAATAGATGAGGGTGAAAATTCTAATTGGATAAAGGTAGTTCAATTGGAGGAGAAAATAAAAAGAAAAACCCTTATAATTGCTTAGCAGGTTGCTGGGGCCAGTCACTCAGGCTAACTGACAGGCTGATGTTTCAGTGAGTCATCTTGGCAATGGCAGGGTCAAGACTAGAGGTTGGAAGATGCTCTTTAATTTAATAAACCATCTGTAACAACCGCAAGGTTTTCAGTTCGGCATCTTCGGCCTACCTCTATAAATACTGCTACCTGAAGGTGCAGCACATCTCTAATTAAAATCTAAATTGCATTCAAGACATTTCCATCTGGAAAAAGTCATTCTGTTCAGCAGAGCTCTAGACCTCCGAATTGCAAGTTAATACTTGAAAGCCCTTTACCTCTTCCTTTCCCAATGCACCATTCCCCGTGAACACAGGGCCCTGGTAACCTTGCTATGAATATAACTAGCCTCATTTCTCCTCCTGGCAGATAGAACAACCGATACTTCATAAAAAATAGTTAGGAATCTTCAAATGATTCATCCCATCAGCAGCATAACAACAGCCTGGCCATCCCCTGGATTTTTAGACGTGGTTCTTCCACATCGGGGGCAGGGGCGGGAACACTAGGTCCACATGTCCAACCCTAACTGCGAGGCTTGGCTGTCCAGGCCAGCAGTGCTCATCCTGCAGGCAGTTACAAATCACCTGGGAAGAATTCAAGGACCCTGAGGAGATGGAGCAAATGGTTATGTTGTGTTTATGTGAGTGAGACAGGGACATCTGGGAAGCCAGGGGAAGGATGTATAAGACTTCTTTCGCTATTCTGAATCTTTGGCATAAGTCTGAAATTATTTCAAGAAGGAAAAATAGAAAAAAAAAAAAAAAAAGGAAAGGAATGGGGGGGCGGATCTCCCAGGAGGCCTTGGGTTACTTCTCAGCCCAATTCAATCAAGTCTCTGGCTGTGGAGGCTGGTCCTCCCCGTAACTGTGGCATGTAGTCTGTGGAAGTGAGGTCAGGGGCCTAGAAATTGAGGCAGACCTCCCCCCCTTCAGGCAGGACACTTATTCTCACTGGGCCTTGGTGGCTTGATCTGTACCATGGAGACACCTGGCTATCCCCAAACAGATGGAGAGAGTGTGGAGATCAGCAGAGGGTTCAGAGAAACATTTCCTAAAATGCAGGAATGAGGGAGACCTGTGGGGCCAGGGAGGCGTTCCCTCTGAAGAGGAGCCCAGGTGACGTTCACAACACAGTGAGATGCTGGTCAATTAATGAGGGGTGGCCTCGTGGTCCCAAAGTAAGCCCTTCTACTGTGCCCATGGCTTTCTCTCCATCAGCCATCTCAAGCCAGCCTCTCCCATGTCTGTCGTGACAGGAGCATCCGTGCACAAGCTTCACACTAGTAGCTGCCTTGGCTCTTGCCTTTCTACTTTGACTTCTGGCCCAAAGGAGAAATGGTCCTGTCTATTTACCAAAAAGAATGATATCCTATTGGCTCTTCCCTTGGTCTACACTGCTGCGTCTCAAACTGTGGTGTGAATGGGTGTCAATGGAAGAACCTGTGGACACACATCTGCCCAGGAATGTTCACAGCAGCACAAGTCACTGTCACACAAACGGCCATCGACTCATGAACAGATAAACAACATGTGGTTTCTCCATATAATGGAGTGCTACACGGCCATAAGGAATGAAGTCCTTATATGTGCTACAACATGGATGAACCTTGAGAAAATTGTGCTAATTGGAAAAAAAAAAAGTCAGGCAGAAGAGGTTACATAGTGTATGATCTGATTGATATGACAGGCAAATCTATAAAGACAGAAGGTAGATTAGTGGTTGCATAGGGTCGGTGGGATAGGAGGTGACAGCTAAAAGGTACAGGGTTCCTTTTGGTAATCATGAAAATATTTAAAATTGATCATGGTGATGGTTGTACAAATATGTGAATAACTAAAAAACCGTTGAATTTTGTATTTTAAATGGGTGAATTGTATGGTCTGTGAATTACAACTTGTGATGTAATAAAAGTTACTTAAATTTACTTAATTTTTTTAAATATATGTAGTTTTTTTTGAGAGAGAGCATGTGTGTGAGTGGGGGTGGGACAGAGGGAGAGGAAGAGAGAGAATCTTAAGTAGACTCCTTGCTTGGCATGGAGCCTGATGTGGGGCTCAACCTCACTACCCTGAGATTGTGACCTGAGCTGAAATCAAGAGTCAGACATGCAACTGACTGAGCCACCCAGGTACTTCTAAAGCTATTTAAATTTTTAAGAGCATATTCTTCTCAAAAAAACCAAAAACCAAAAAAACAAAACACCAAACACACAAAACTCACCTATTTCTGGGCCCCAACCCCAGAGCTTTCAATTCAGTACATCTAGGTTGGGGCCTTAAGAATTTGCATTTCTAACACATTCCCATGTAATACTGATGCTGATGGTCCCAGGGACCCCACTTTGAGAACCACTCATCTATAATATCGGTCTTAGTTTCACTGACTGATAAAACCCAAGAGGGGTCTGTCACATCCTCTGGAAATCTGGAGATTGGTATTTTTTTTTCTGCTTTCATTTTTTTTTTGTTGTTTGTTTTTGTTTTTGTTTTATACCAGGTTGGTCCAACTCAGTATGAGGAAGTGATTGATATCTTGACAGAGACCAGTGCCTTCACAGGCTCATGAATGTGTAGTAGGGGCTGCAGAGGCCCAATGCAAGGTACTCCTCTGAACGCAGGACTCATGCATTCAGATATTGGCAGGTGACTTTCTCAGGGAGTTGATGGGACCATTTTATGGTATTTTGATGTGATTGGATATCACAGTTTTTTCACATATCCCCAAACTGGCCATCCCTCATTATTTGGAGTTCACATTCTTCCATTGAAAGTGCATTAGGTACCTCAAAATCCTTAATACAATTATAGTAGGCATATCTGTTATCTCTCAACTTCACTTCTACAAGCTTATTCTAAAGGGGATAGTAACAGATGTGTGCAAAGATTTAATTGTAAGGATGCTCATCATAAATGTGTTTAAAAGCAAAAGTTGAGAAACTACTTAAATGTCCAATCATAAGAGATTAGATTATATAAAAGAGGCTGAATCTGCTATGTGTCATTTTTAAAATAAACTTTCCATCTAAAACCTTTTCATCATTAAAGACTTACAGAATAATACTGAAGCTCATACAGAGCTCCCAGAGGTTCTGCTCCCATTTCTGCATCGTTTTTAATATCTCAACACGATGATGGTACATTTCTCACAATAGATGAACTGATAATGATAAATTATTTTCAACTAAACTCCAAGCTTTATTCAGATTTCCTTAATCTTTATCTGATGTTGTATTTCTGTTCCAGGGTCCCATCCAGGACAGCCCACTATATTTTGTTAGCATCTCCTAATTAGGCCCCTGCTGTAAGCATTTCTCAGACTTTCCTGTTTCGATGACCTTGAGAGTTTTGAGAAGCACTGGTCAGCTGTGCTGTAAAGTTTCTCAATCTGGATTTGTCTGATGTCTCTTCTCATGATCAGATTGAGGTTATGCGTTTAGGGAAGGAAGACCATGGAGGCAGCGTGTCACTCTCATTCCGTCATATCCAGAGTGCACACAGTCAACCATCGTGGATGCTGTTGCTGAGAACTTGGTCACCTGGCTGAGGTGCTGTTTGTCAGATTTTTGCTACGAAGTTACTCCTTTTGTCTTCCCCCTTTCTTTTCATACTGTCCTCTTTGGAAGAAAGCCACTACATGCAGCCAACCTCCATGAGGGCAGAGTATCTACGTAAATTATTGGGGATTCTTTTACATGACAGATTTGTCTCTTCTCCCACATTTATTTGTTCAGTCATTTATTTAGATCAGCAGGGACTCATGGATCCTTATATATATTGGGTTATAATTCAATCCTACTTCATTTATTTTGTTGCTCAACGTTTTTCCATTCTGGCCATTGACAGCGCTTTCCGTTGGCTCCCATACCTCCCTTTGGCATACCACTGTGTTGTGAGCTTTTCTTCTTTTTGAGCATTTTCTTACTTTCTGGCATGACAAAATGCAAAGGCAATTCAGTGGAGGGAAAAAGAGTCTTTTTAACAAGTGATGTTGGATCAAGTAGATACCGACATGACAAAAACTGAAGTTCGAGCCACATCTTGCATCATATACAATGACTGATTCAAAATGCAGCATGGATCTGACTGGATAGCCTAAAACTATAAAACTTTTAGAGGAAAACGTAAGAGAGAATCTTCATGACCTTGAGATAAACCAATATTTCTTAGCTATGACACCAATCCCATGATTGAAAAAAGAAAAAATAAACATCATCAAAATTAAAAGCTCTGCTCTTCAAAAGACAATCAGGAAACAAGAAAATGAAAAGACAAGCCACAGAATGGGAGCAAATATTTGCAAATCATGTATCTGAGAAAGGACCTGTATTCAGAATATCAGATAAAATTTCAATAGAAAACAAGCAACCAAATTAAAAATGGGCAAAATATTTGAATACCAGTTCCATCAAAGACATATGGATGGCAAATAAGCACATGAAAAGATGCTCAGTGTGGTTAGTCATGAGGGAGATGTGGATTAAAGTCACAATGAGATGCCTATGATTTACCCATTAAAAGGACTCAGGTTAAAAAGACTGATTGTATCATGTGTTGGTAAGGGTGCACGGAAGCTGACACTCTCATACACTACTGGTGGCAAGGAAAAATAGTACAGTCTCTCGGGAAGCCCATCTGGCAGTTTCTTAAAAAGTTAAATATACAATTACCACCTCAGACAGCCATTCCCTCTCCCAGGTGTTTACCCAAAAGACATGAAAACACAGGATGACACCCACAGACTTGTCAACTTCCTGGTGGTTTTATCTGTCATTGCCAAGAATGGACGTTTTCCCCCATTGGTTAATGGTGAAGTGATATACTGCGGTATGATCCACACAACAGATTACTACTCAGCAATAAAAGGAATGAACTCTTGGTATGCCACATGGCCACATGGATGGTTAGCAAGATGGTGCTGAGCTCCAGAGGCCAGAAAAAAATGAACACATACTGTACGACCTTATATACAATTCCAGCAAAGCTAAACCCACCCATGGTGACTCAGAACGTATCAGTGGCTGCCTGGGAAACTCGAGGGAACTCTTAAGGCTGACGGACATGTAGTTGTTACTCACTCTGCACATGCAAAGATAGGGATACGGGTCAGTATTTCTCAAACCATTTACTTTAGACACATTTATTCAATAGCATTTGTATCTCAAAGCATGGAGGACCAAGAAGGAAGCAGAGACAGGGAGCAGAGATGACTCTTCCAAGGAATTACATATACCAGAAAGGGAAAGAAAGAAGAAGAGAAATGGGGCTGTGGCTGGGAAGGCATGGTTTTGGCTTAAGATGGGAGACCCCACAGCATGTTTACTCATGGATGGGAAGAGCTCAAGTGGGGGGGGGGAGTGCTAATACTGTGGAGAGTGGGCACACTTGGAGAAGTGACATCCATGAGAAGGCAGAGGAAGGGACCCCACTCATGTTGAGGGTGGGTCCCGGCAGGAGCGTGGACATTCCTTCCCTGGCAGCAGGGGGAAGCCCAGGGGCACGGGCACGGGGGCAGCTAGGCGAGTGGGTGGGGTGTAGTGCAGCACCTTGGGCAAGGTCTCTGGACTATTTCTGCTTTCTCAGTAAAATTGAAAGTAAGGTCATTGACCAAGGGTGAAGGAGGAGAAGTTCTGGAGACTCAAGGGAAGAAATGTGAACTAGCCATTCTGGAGAGCAAGAAAAAAAGTGAGGCACTTGAAGGCCAGTGGAGAACAGCGCTCCTGAATTTTCTAGTGGCTCCAGACCATAGGATTAGACAGTTCCCTCCACTCATGTCTTGTTGCTGAGGGGCTGCTAACGTGCTTGGGAAAGAGCCCCTGCTCTTCTGAATTCAAACCCACCAGAGGTCTGGTTGGCTTTCACTGCAACAGTCCCCGCTCTCTGTGGCCCGCGTGCGCCCTTTCTTCCCCACATTCCTCCCTGCCTGAGATCTTGCGGGCTGCTTTCCCCATAACCCGTCCTCGCCACGGGCCTCGTCCTTAGAGCAGCGCCTGGGACATGGTACCTGCTGAAGGGATGACGTCTCCTCTTCTCCCACAAAAACCTTCCATTTCTTTACACCCTACATCCCTGTGCCCATTTCTCCATCAGCCCCCACGCTTCTCCACCTTGCTCAGTGTCCCAGATGACCGCACAGCTTTACCTCCACAGGTGGCCTGCTGTTTGGCTCGGAGGTCCTGGGATTTATCCTCTGGGCTGGTTCCCTGTGGTCACCTGCAGCTGGCTGCCTCTGATGGTCACCACCCAGCTGTCTCTTCTTCCCACCGCTCCCCTCATTCCTTCAGGGTGAGGAGTGGGGACACTTCTGGGACTAGCCTCAGGTAGACTGTCCTTTATGATTTCCTTACACCCTGACTTGGCTTGTGTAAATAATCCTTTTATTAAATCCCCTGAGAACGATGCTAATTTGTGCACGCCATCTGTTTCCTGCTGGGATGCTGACAGAACCCTATCTGTGAATAATGATTTTAATAACTCTCCGAATTCCATTAGTGCCTTTCTACTCCAATGTGACCAAGGGCCAATGGTGCCCCATGGACCTGTAAGGAATGCAGATTCCCAGGCCCCACCTCAGACCCACTGATCGGGGTTAGCTCTTTGACTGCCAGGCACACTGATGTCTACATAGCAGGGCACGGGAGTACTCTTGAGTTAACGGGTGCTCCTCTGGGTACAGAAACCCCAGAGACTCACTCAGACTAGTTGAGGCAACGGAGTCTTTCATGTCAGGAAGTGAAGGAGACAGACTTGCACAAGAATCTGACAGGATGGAGAAGGAAGGAAAGCCTCATGGAGACAAGCCCTAGAGGGTCAGTGTGGATCTCAGAGACCTCAGCAAGAGGGGTCTGCGCGAGTTCACTCCTCTCAGACCCAGATGCTCTACCTCCCATGGATTTGCCTCACATTCCATGACCAGTTGGCTCCCTCACCTTTTCCTCTTTGCATTTTTGTCAGAGCTCTCATTCACTCATAGCTCCTCCTAATCTGAGCTCACTTTCTGCCTATTGTGTTCCCTGGTCTGTCTCCCAACCTCATCCGGTTGACTACCTAAATTTCAGTTTCTGAGAGTAAGAACATTATTTGCCCAATTTGTCCCTGTTTGGACAGAGCTTTTTGTACCAGCCTCTCTTGCGGGCTCATGGCTAGCCTTGGGGCTGGCTGCCAAGTCCTGACTCAGCAGGCATGGGGTATTATCATATAAAGCATGTCTGCCCTGGGCTGTCCGATCAGCAGAGGCCGGGGAAGAAAAATCACACTGTGATCACACTTCTGTTTGTGTTCCCTCTCTGGCTGTGTTTCTCTCTGTCAAAATAAATTTAAAAAATAAACAAATAAAAAATAAAATGGTCTTAAAGGGTATGAAACAAAGTTTCCAAACATTGGTTGCAGGTACCTTCCCCTCAGCCTATTGCTACCTCCCATCTTGGCTTCCTCACCACCCTTCCCAGGAACATCTGCATCCTCTGGCAGACATGGAGATGACTTTTCAGGTTCAGGGTATTTCAAATGTTGTATAACAAAATTAATTACATTTTTTATAGCTCCAAACAAATCTAAAATGCCATGTTAAGCTTATGAGATGGCAGTCCTCCAAAGGCTTCTGCTGCTGGCTCTATCTGTTCTAAGAGACTCATGCAATTTTAGGGATCATCTTACACAGGTGGGTCTGGCCTTGGGGAAGCATCAGGTGAGAATGAGTCTCTGGGTTCTAGGCCATGTCACCCCCTATGTCCTCCCCACTTCCTGCATTTCAGCAACAACACTCTCCCACAGAAAGTCATCTTCCTTTTCCACCTCTTTTCATAATGCATGAAAATGATGAACTAGCTTGCCCCACCCCCACCCCACCCCCCTGGTAGCAGGGAGGGAACTGTTTGTATTTCTCACAAGTACAGAGCCTGGCATATGGTAGTTGTTGAATTTATTAACATTTATTGAATGGATGAATGTTCTTGTTCATCAGCTCTGTTTTTCTCAACTTTTTTCTGTGAAAAACCCCCACGCCTTAGTGGGTTTCTTGTGCCCCAAGACTTAGAGGGAACGTGGTGTCTACAAGTCTGTGTGACATGCCCTGTGATCACCCTGCACCCAGACAGAAGCAGTATCTTCTCTCTGCTCTCTGCTGGTCTCAAGGTAGCGGAACTTATGGCCTCACCAATGCACCTTAAAGGCTCTGCTTCTAACAGGCACATGGCCACTTCTACCACATTCCACGCTAACGTAAGTCACATGGACAGGCCCAACAGGAGCAGGAGAAATGGTGCCTTCCAAAGGTGGGGGGTGGGTGGGGCGTGCAGTAAATATCTGCATACAAGAACTTCAAACAAAATCTATCATGTGTTGTTTATCTGAGTTTTCTACCAATACTCTTCCGGTATTTTAGTTTTCAAAACCAGCAAACAAAAATCCCATACAATGTATATATTGGTCAGGATCCATTCAGTTTCTGGGACAGAATATAACTCAAACTAGTTTATGAACCAAAGGCCTGGCAATATATTCATTCAATGTTTACAAATACGGAATAATAAAACTGTGCTAATTCCTCATCCAGGTTAGAACAAACAAAATCCAAAACCACACAAGTGAATTCAATGGTAGGCCTTCAGTTTATATACTCTTTGATCATTCTATCCTTTGGAGATAGTCAAGGCCAAGAGATCCTACACCAGAATCTTCAAAATCTTCCAGGGTTATTGTACCCTAAATTCCTTTCCCAACTACAGTCATTCTTTCCCATGATAGATAGCCATTTTATCCAGTTCTCATTTCCATCACCTGTATCTTTCCTACCAGAGGTGACAATGCAATGTACTACAACATACTTTTAACAAACTGTTTGGACTATTCCTATTCATTCATTAATTCCACTAAGCATTTACTGAGAATCCATTACGGGGCAGGTGCTATACTTGGCTCTGGGGGTCACACAGGATGGATAGGCATGGTCTAGAAACTTGTCACATAACAGGGGCGACAGGCTTATAAACAATGTCTGGAATACTGCATGATAAGCACCAGAGAAGAAGAAACAGGAAGAAACACACTCAGCTCAGTGCTATGCCTAGAGAAACAGAAAGCTGAAGCACCATGACCAGCTGCAAGGTTGGTCACTGGCAGGATCTGAGCACATCAGGAAGAGAATCTGAACCTGACCAAAGTCAGAAGCTGGGAAGATGAAGGAACAAACCATGCAGAAGAGTCATATGAAGAAGAATCAACAGAACCAGCAAAGTGAAAGGTGAAGGGAGAGGCTGAGAGTAGTTGAGTTTCCTGGTGTCACTCATGAGGGATACTGATTGCTTGAGAAGGAGAAACTTTTCAGAGACAATATAGACTCTGGCTGAGTTAGAAGTGTTTTGGGGATATCCAGGTGGGACATTCCCTTCCTTGGATTCGTGAGTGATTTAGGCCAGTTATCAAAAATTATTTGTGTTTGCAGATGGAGTGGGAGGGAGCCAAGGGAGAGAATACTGAGAGGGTGATAAATCTATGGTAAAACCAGCAAGTCAAGGCCCAGATTTCTTTCCCCACAAAGAATCTGACAGTTATTTGTAACCCAAAACACGCTTCCGCTCTTACTCATTATCAGGAGCTGGCTCTGGGTGGGACTCTGTGGTGCAAGCTGAACAAGGCTCATAAGAAAGACCTATGGCCTGCTGGGTGCTCACTCCGGGACTGGTTTTTTGATCACAGTCTTCAGATTCAGGATTTCTACAGACTTCAAAAATGGCTATGGAATCTGCAAGTGTAAGTTAAATGGTATCTTTAGGAAGGCTAATTTAAGAATATGAAAAATTCACTGTCAGGAATTGGTCAAGCATTTTACTCTCAGGAACCTTCCCCTGAAAGTGGTCTCATATTACTGGGCACAAAGAAAAACATAAATATTTTATAGGAAATATTTTTATTATTCATCGTCGCAATTCAAAAATACTTTTTCAGAGCTAGTCCATCATATTCTGTCTCTTTAGAGATATTAAATACATTAAAACTGAAAGCACTTTTGTTTTACAGTACATAGAAATTTCTGTGTGGTAAGCAAGATAGAAATTTCTAATAATGAAACAAGGTCTCCAGAAATTGCCAGTAACACAAAGGAAGCATCTCCAATGACAAGATGAAGGAACCCACGTGTAAAAATCTAACAGAGCACATGCTGGAAAATGGGATCAAGAAATTTTATTATGCACTCCGAATTTGCTTTGGGATAGTGCAAGCCATGTCCTGTGAAAGGGGCTTAGAAATCTAATTGTTTCAGTCTGGAGGAAAGGTCCTTTGGGTATGCGACCCATGTCACCCAAGTGTTCCAAAGCCACTTGCTTTCCAACTTCTTGTCCACATCATCAATCAGAGGTTTCAAGGAGAAGAGCACGGAGTATCTAGCTTTGACTTCTGAGCAGATGTAACACCAGCTCTTCATCCTCTGCTAAAGACAGGCCTGTATCCAAAGGCTCTAAGGTCTCCCACTTGGCCTTTTTTCTGTTATGATTTGTGGGTCCCACGTCTTCCACTTCATTGTTGTTCCTTTTCCTCATTCCCTGCTTCTTCTTGATATCACTGGTGGGAACAAATCCAATGATTTACTTGATAAATAACTAAATCCATTATGAAATCAAACACTTCAAATAGGAAAAACCTACCAAAAACAGATAGTTGGTAAAGTGATATTATTATTGAAGAGAGAAAGAAACTGTAACAACATTAGGATATCTGTGTCATAAGTACCTTCCCATTAACACATGGGGGGAAGAGGGCCTACTACACACCAGGCACTATGCAGGGTACTTTGTAACACACAGTCTCATCTGATCCTCACAATTCTAGGAAGCTATGGGTATAATATCCACAGTTTGAGGACACTGATGGCCTGTACTCTGGTTCCTATCTGTGCTTGTCCTGCCACAGCAACCGCATCCGTTTAAAGTTAGGTTATCCTTTAGATAACAGTCCGTAGGCTCGCAGATATTAGGATACCAGACACTAATACCTGTTTTATTAAGTTGTGATATATAGATCATGAGTAAAATAGAACCTCAAATGTTGAATTATTTAACGGTATCAAATAAACGTTCCCCATTTAAAATCTAGATCTAAGACCCACATACAGTCTTAGAAAAGCAAACACTATTACAGTATTCTACTCTCACTACTTTTATTTAAAATAGTAACGAAAGTACTAGCTGCTCCAATCAGACAAGAAATAAAAGGCATCCAGTTTGGAAGAAAGAAGTAAAATTTCCACTATTTCCAGACATGATATTATACACAGAAAATCCTAAACATGCCACCAAAAAACTACTGGAAATAAATGAATTCAGTAAAGCTGCAGAACACAAAATCAATGTACAGTAATCTACTGCATTTCCATATCAGAGTAGCAGAGAGAAATTTAAAAAACAATCCCATTTACAACTGCACCAAAAAAAAAAAGAATACCTAGGAATAAATTTAAATGAGGAGTTAAGAGACCTATAACTTGAAATCTATAAGAATCAACAAAAGAAATCTGGACAAAACAAATAAATGGAAAGATATACTATGTTCACCGACTGTAAGAGTTAATATTATTAAAGCCTTCCAAAGCAATCTACAGATTCAATGCAATCCCTATCAATATTCTAATAACATTTTTTTTTCACTGAACTAGAATAAATAATCCTAAAATTTGTACAGAAGCACAAAAGACCCCAAATGTCCAAAGCAATCTTGAAAAAGAACAAAGCTAGAGATACCAAAATTCCAAATTTCAAAATAAACTACAAAGCTATAGTACTCACAAAGTTATAGTACTCAAAATGGTATGGTACTGGCACAAAAATATACACAGAGACCAAGACAGAGAACCCTAAAATAAACCCAAGCTTACATGGTTAATTAACCCACAACAAAGGATGCAGGAATATACAATAGATAAAACAGTCTCTTCAATCAATGGTGCTGAGAAAACTGGATAGCTAGATGTAAAAAAAGGAAACTGGACCACTTTCTTATACCATACACAAATATAAACTCAAAACAGATTAAAGATCTAAATGTGAGACCTACACAATAAAACTCCTTAAAGAAAATATAGGCAGTGATCTCTTGGACATGGGCCTGAGCAACATTTTTCTAAAAATGTCTCCTTAGGCAAGGGAAACAAAAGCAAAAATAAATTACTGGGACTGCATCAAACTAAAATGCTTTTGCAATGAAGGACACCATCAACAAAACAACAGGCAACCTGCTGAATGAGAAAAGATATTTGCAAATGACATATCTGACAAGCAGTCAAAATCCAAATTATATAAAGAACTTCTACAATTCAACACCAAAAAAGCCAAACAATCCAATTTACTAATGGGCACAGGACGTGAATAGACAACAAAATACATCATACAGATGGCCAACAGTCAAATGAAAAGATCTTCAACATCACTAATTATGAGGGAAATGCAATTCAAAACTACAATGAAGTATCAAAATGGCTAGTATCAAAAAAAATGAGAAACAAGTGTTCTGGAGGATGTGGAGAAAGGGGAACCCTCATGCACTGCTGGTGGGAATGCAAACTTGGTGCAGCCACTGTGGAAAACAGTATGGAGATTCCTCAAAAAATTAGAATAGAATCATATGATCCAGTGATTCCACCACTGGGATTTACCCTAAGAAAATGAGAACACTGGGGCGCCTGGGTGGCTCAGTTGGTTAAGTGACTGCCTTCGGCTCAGGTCATGATCCCGGAGACCCGGGATCGAGTCTCACATCGGGCTCCCTGCTCGGCAGGAAGCCTGCTTCTCCCTCTCTCACTCCCCCTGCTTGTGTTCCCTCTCTGGCTGTGTTTCTCTGTCAAATAAATAAAATCTTAAAAAAAAAAAGAAAAAAAGAAAATGAGAACACTAATTCAAAAGATATATGTTATGAACCTCTATGTTCACTGCAGCATTATTCACAATAACCAAATTATGGAAGCAACCTAAGTGACCCTTGACAGATGAATGGATAAAGAAGATGTAGCATGCATATTTATTATATATATAATGGAATATTACTCAGCCATTAAAAAAACAAGGTCTTGCCATTTGAGAAAACATGGATGGATCTAGAAGGGATTATGATAAGTGAAATAAGTCAGACTGAGAAAGACAAACATTAAATGATTTCACTTACATGTGGTATCTGAAAAATAAGACAAACAAGCAGAAACAGACCCATAAACACATAGAACTGGTTGTTGCCAGAGGGAAGGTGGCAGGGACAGCTGAAATGGGTGAAAGCAGTAGGAGGAACAGCCTTCCAGTAATGAAATGAATTAATTCCATGGGGATGAAAGGCATTACATAGGGAATATAATCAACAGAACTGTAATAGTGTTCTATAGTGACAGATGGTGTCTAGCCTTGTGGTGAGCAAAGCATAAGGGACAGAGTTGTGGAATCACTATGTTGTACAACTGAAACTAATGTAAGACTGTGTGTCAACCATACTTCAATTAAAAAAAAAAAAAAAAACCAAACAACCATTATTCCAGTATTCTGCATATACTTGAGGCACAGGCCATAAAAATAAAGCTAGTTTCTAAAGATAGAGGAAATCACTTAATACATTAAAAACAGAAGAAAAGGCAAAACATTCTCAAAGTGTTTTGAGATATCATCATCATGTTCAAAGATGACCCAATTACTGGATGTAAGATTAAAGCAAAATAAAAAGCCCATCTAATAGTCTTTGTAGTATCGACCCTTTGTTAAGGGCTTACTCTGCTACATGCTTTACACAGATTATATCATTTACCTTCATGAAAATCCTTGGTATGGGGAGCATGAGCTTTATTCTACAATGATTAAATTACTGCACCCAGATTATAAACAGGGGAATCAAACCCAGATCTGAATTAGTTTAAATTCAGCTCCAAAGCCAGGCTACTAAAAGCAAAGAGTTGACTTGTTTCCATCAATATTTGGAAGACAAGAAAGAAAAGAATTAGCTGTGGGAAGAGCACTGATTTGGCAGTAACAGTCAAACCTTAGCCAATCAATTTCCATTTCTAAGCCTTACTCTCTTTATCTGTAAAGATGAAAATTATATAATTTACCTAGCAGAACTGCTGTATGAATTACATGAAATTACATAATGGCAAGAATATAGTAATACTCAATACATGTTAATTTCCTTTCTGCCTATAAACTACTCCTTTTCAAATAAATTCTTACATTGATGTTAAATAATAAAAAGCAAAAAATATCACAGAAATATTGTATTCCAAGCATATGATGTATTCCAAAAAATCCCCAAACTGCTCAAGTTCCAATGGAGTATATTAATTCTCAAGCAGCATGCCTAGATATGAATGAATGTGCCTAATCAGCATATTTACTTATGACTAGTTTGAAGCAAAGCCATAAATAATTTCCCATCTCACCTCCCAGAAATGCCCAGTGCTCTGACTCAGCAGCCAATCTCTCTCACCACTGGAGGAAAGACAAACTAGACAGCACTATAAGGTTACTTAAAACCACAAACAACTGCATTTTGAAAGGGTGTTCTGAGAGATGAACACGAAAGAGATCCCCATGATGGGAATTCAGTTAGCAAAGACAGTAATTCTTAGTGGAAATGGGCTTTAAAAACAAAGTATTCAGTTTTCACCTGCTTGAGTATTGCCAGTCCTGTGCCAGTCCCCATGGGCTAGAGTGCCATGGCTGATTTGGTACAGGGCAATACTGATTTCCACCCTGCCTGTGCTTCAAGTGCATTTCAGAGCAGCTCATCAGAAAGAGCCTAATTAGTGGGCTTTACTAATGCATCCTTTGTTAATGTGCTCTTGAACATCATATTCCCTGCAGGAAATACCTGATTCACATAATAAAAAGAAGATGGGAAATTTATGTAACCCAAATATTTTCATAATTAGCAGCTTTGTTGCTTTGTGGACCAGTTCAAATTCTAGAAAGGTATTTATTTTACTTTCCATAGCAAATAAGTAGTAGCAACACAGATATTCTATAGTTAATTCACGCAAAAGGGGAAAATTTAATCAATCTAGGAAACATAAAGAAAGCAAGAAAGCAAAATACAGTCACAGTGTGGTCTCTTCAGAAAAGGCCTCCTCCAAATGGTGAGGTACTACAGAGTGAGGTCAAAGGTCAGCAACATGGCTAAAGAAGACATCCCTGTTCATGTCTCCTCCCAACAGGGACAAAAATGCTTTTCTGGTAGTGTGGGATCCAGTACTAGATGCCCATAGACCTGAGAGGAGTCTCACCCAACCATGCTTCGGGGAAATAGACTACAGTCCCAGCTGGGAACTTGCTCCAGCCCCTCTCAGCAGTGAGAGAACATCACTTTAAACAATTACCCATGGATGAGAGGACTCTTGTGGAAGTCCAGTTTTCCAGTGTAGAAACTCAGCACACCAATGGGGGGGGGGGCATGAATTTGAACACACTGGAGTGGGTAAGAGGAACAGTTTGACTTCACTCATATCTCCCCTCCCTCCAGCTGGCAAAACTGAGGGCCATGAAGTCTTGGCCATGATTTTTCCCATGGTGTAAAGTGAGAGCAAGTTGAGTGCCCAGCTTTCCCAGCTGTGTGGAATGCTGCCCCAAAGGCCCAATTTCTCTCTCACTCCATCCAGAGTACTAGATTATTAACTGCATGGCTGGGGGCAAGAGGCAGGAAGAGGCTAGGAGAGTGGCAGACAGGACTCTCAGAATAAAAGAATGTGAATCCTACTTACTGTGTCACTCCATTCTTGATTACATCAAGAACCCCACCCATGAACCAATGGAGATGCCGCACAGAGATCCTTCCAACTGGCCCATGGGCACCCTCCAGCATTTCTGTGCCTAACCCATAGACCCCTAAACCCATGTCCAGCTCCTGTTCATGCTCCTGATAGTGGGGTTAGAGTGAACTTTGGCAGATAGGTACTGAGCATGACCCAAATTTGCAGGTCAGGGAAAGACCACTTTAGCATTAGTGCCATTCTTGGGAAAGCAAAAGGGAGGTTGTAAACATTTGGCCTGGTATGTTACAAGATCAAGAGAAGACATACAAGCTTAAAAATTGTGGCACGAGAGAGACCATGTGTGGAACAGGTGAATCCATAGAAGGTCTGAGAAAGTCTCAGAATCCCTAGCTGACCTAGGGATGACAGATGGCACTTCTCTCTTAAACACAGTTAGTCAAAACTAAGGGAGTTACCTGTAACCACAAATGTGAAGACAGCAACACAAAACTTCAAGGAATGTGACCAATCTAGGAAACATGAGAGCACCAAAAGGTCACAGTAATCCTCCAGTAACTGATCTCAAACACACGAAGATCTATAGTTGATTGGATAAAGAAATCAAAATAGCTGTCAAAAGGAAGTTCAATGAGGTATATTAAAAAAAAATCAAAACCAGGAAAACAATGAATGAACAAAATGAGAAGTTTAAGAGACAGAAGTCATTAAAAACAAAACAAAAAACAAAACAAAAAAAGTCTGCAGCTCAGGAATATAATGAATAAAATAAAAACCTCAGAAGGGAGCATCAAGATCAGAACAGAACAATCAGGATCAGGATCTGTGAGTTAGAAGACAGAAACTTTGAAATTATCTGGTCAGAGGAGAATAAAGGGAAAAGAACGAAACAGAGTGGAGAAACCCTACATTATCTACTACCATGCCTTTCAAAAGACACTCTCTGTAAATTACTGGAATCCCAAAAGGAGACAAGAAGATAGGAACAGAAAGCTTAGTTAAAGAAATCATAGCCAAGATCTTCCCAAATCTGTGGAGAGATCTGAATGTCCAAGTTTATAAAACTCAGAGCTCCCCAGAAAAATTAAATTGAAAGAAATCTCTTGTAAGATACATTATAATAAAACTGTCAAAATTCAAAGACAGAATCTTAAGAGCAGTATGAGAAAAGAAGCTTGTAACTGACAAAGGAAGTCCTACAAGGCTATCAGCAGATTTCTCAGCAGAATCTTTATAGGCTTAGAGAGGATGGGATGATATGAAAGAAAAAAATTCTAACCAAGATATTCTATCCAGCAAAGTTGGCCTTCAGAAATAAAGGCAATATAAAGACTATCCTGGACAAACAAAAGCTGAAAGAGTCCAAGCTGATATAAAAGGATGCAGGGTACATGAAAACCTATGAAATTATCTGATATACTGGTAAAGGAAGTACAGAATTAAATTCAAAATATGGTAGTACAGGGGTGCCTGGGTAGCTCAGCTAGTTAAGTGTCAGGTCACAATCCCAGAGGCCTGGGATCGAGCCCCACAACAGGTTCTCTGCTCAGTGGGGGGTATGCTTCTCCTTCTCTCTCTCCCTCTGTCCCTCCCCCTACTCATGATTGCTCTTTCTCTCTCAAACAAAAAAATAAAATCTTTAAAAAATGATAAAATTAAAAAATATGCAAGTACAAAACCAAAAGCTAGTTCTGTAACATGGTAGTGAGTTTACCACATAACTCCAGTATAAAGGTTAAAGGACAAAAATAACTACAGCTACAATACTGGTTAATGAATACAGAGTAAACAAAAAGAGATAATGATACCAAAAATGTAAGAAGAGGGAAATAAAAGAATAGAGTTTTTGTATGCAATTGAAATACTCTGTTATTAACATAAAAGACTGTTATATCTATAAGATGTTTTATGTAGGGTGCCTGGGTGGCTCAGAGGGTTAAGCCTCTGCCTTCGGCTCAGGTCATGACCTCAGGATCCTGGGATCAAGTCCCACATCGGGCTCTCTGCTCAGCAGGGAGCCTGCTTCCTCTCTTTCTCTGCTTGCCTCTCTGCCTATTTGTGATCTTTCTCTGTCAAATAAATAAATAAAATCTTTAAAAAAAATGTTTTATGTAAGCTTTATGGCAACCACAAAGAAAAACCTACAGCAGATCCACAGAAGATAAGGATAAAGGAATCAGGGCATATTTCCGTAGGAAATCAATTTATAAAGGAAGGCAGCAAGAAAGAAGGAAAAAAAAAGGGAAAAGCGAAACAGTCAGAAAAGAGTCTTATAACATTACTAAGTTCTTACCTATCAATAATTATTCTAAATTAAAATGAATTAAATTCTCCAAAGGGCATAGAGTGGTTGAATGGATAAGACCCAACTATACACTGCCTATAAGAAACTCACTTCATCTTTAAGGACATACAGTACCACAAGAAAGGGCTGGAAAAAGATAATCCATTCAAATGGAAACCAAAAGTGAGCAGTGGTAGCTGCTTACTCGTATTAAAAAAAAAAAAAATGTACTATAAGCCAAAAACAAAACATGAAAAAGATCATTACATGATGATAAAGAAGTCAACTAAGAGAATATAATAATCATAAATATACATATACCCAACAATGGAGCACTACAATATATTTAGCAAATACTAACAAATCTGGAGGGAGAAAGAGACAACAATACAAGAATAGATCATTTCAGTAACCCACTTTAAACAAATCAGACAAAAAAAATTAACAAGGAAATGTTAAAATATATTTTAGACCAAATGAACTTAACAGACATATACAGGCATTCCACCCAACAGCAAAAGAATACACGTTCTTCTCAAGCACACACGAAACAATCTGCAGGACACAGGTCACAAAACAACTCTCAGAAAATGTTAAGAAGACTAAAATCATATTGATATTGTATCAAACTGGAAATGAATTACAAGAAGAAAACTGAAAAATTCACAAATATGTAAAAATTAAATAACAGTCCTGAACAACCACTTGGTAGGAAGAAATAAAAAAAAATTTTTTTAAAATCTCTGAAAATGGAAACACAAAATATCAAAACCTGTGAGATGCAGCAAAAGTATTTCTAAGTGGGAAGTTTATAGTGTTAAAAGCCTACATTAAGAAATAAGGAAAATCTCAAATAAACAACCTACCTTTACACCTCAACAAACTAAAAAGAGAACAAATGAAGTCCAAAGTTAGCAGAAGCAATGAAATACAAAGATCAGAAAATAAATAAGAGACCAGAAAAACAAAAGAAAAAAAAAAACCAACACAACAAAACCAAGAACTAGTTTTTTCTAAAG
>PITA01007310.1:65741-92891 GCA_004023965.1 Spilogale gracilis
AAAAAAAAAAAAAAAAAAAAAAAAAAAAAAAAAAAAAAAAAAAAAAAAAAAAAAAAAAAAAAAAAAAAAAAAAAAAAAAAAAAAAAAAAAAAAAAAAAAAAAAAAAAAAAAAAAAAAAAAAAAAAAAAAAAAAAAAAAAAAAAAAAAAAAAAAAAAAAAAAAAAAAAAAATCAGACTCAAAGTCAGAAATGAGAAACGACACATAACAACTGATAACACAAAAATATAAAATATTATGAGACCACTATGGATTAATGATACACCATTTGAATAACCTAGAAGAAATGAATGAATTCCTAAAAAGAGCAACCTAACAACACTGAATCATGAAAAAACTCCAAGTCTAACTAGACCAATAATGAATAACGAAATTGAATCAGTAATCAAAATCTTTCAACAAAGTCCAGAAGTAGAAGGTTTCCCTAGTGAATTCTACTAAACATTTTAGAAAGAATTAATGCCATTCCTTCTCAAACTCTTCTAAAACACTGAAGAGGAGAGACTATTCCCAAACACATTTTACATGGACTGTACTAACCTAATGCCAAAGCCAGATAAACATACTAAGAAAATACAGGTCAATACTCTTGATGAATACAGATGCAAAATTTATCAACAAGATATTAGCATGCCAAATTCAACAACATATTAAAAGAACCACATATCACGATTCAGCTGGGATTCATCATCCCTGGGATGCAAGGATGGTTCAATATACCTAAATAAATAAACAGATAAACCAAATTAATAAAATGAAAAGTGAAAATCATCTCAATAGATGCAGAAAAAGAATTTGACAAAATTCAGCATCCTTTCTTGATAAACAGCTCTCAACAAATTAGGTAAAGAGGGAATGTACCTCAACATAATAAAAACCATATATGAAAAGCCACAGGTAACATTATATTTAATAGTTACAGATTAAAAGCTTTTTCTCAAAGATCAGGAAAATTAAAGGATGCCCACTCCCATCATGTGTATTCAACATACTACAAGTCCTAGCAAAAGCAAGCAGACAAGAAAAAGAAAAAAGGCATTCAAATCAGAAAGGAAGTAATTTTGTTATTCTTTACAGATATGACCTTACATATAGAAAATCCTAAAGATTCTACCAAAAAAACCTGTTACAACCAATAAATAAAGTTGCAAGATACAAAAATCAACGTATAAAAATCAATAGGCATTTTTTTATATTAATTAGTAAGTTATCTGAAAAAGAAATTTTTAAAAAGCATCCCATGTACAACAACATCAAAACCAAACTTAGGAGTAAGTATAATCAAGGAAGTGAATTACTGGTACACTGAGAACTAAAATTTTGATGAAAGAAATTGCAGAAGACAAATAAATAGAAAGACATCCCACAATTCATAGATCAGAAGAATTAATATTTTTAAAAGGTCCATACTACCCCAAACCATCTCTAGATTCAGTGAAATCTTTATGAAAATTCTAATGGCATTTTTCATGAAATAGAAAAACTAATCCTAAATTCATATAAAATCACTAGATTCCAATGAGCCAAGAAAATCCTAAGAAAGAACAAATCCAGAGGCATCACACATCCTGATTTCAAACCATACTACAAAGCTACAGTAATTAAAAAACAGTAGTATGGTACGGACATAGAAACAGACACACAGACCAACAGAGCAGAATAAAGAGCCCAGAAATAAACCTTTACACATATGGTCAATTATTATTTGACAAGGGAACAGAGAATACCCAATGGAGAAAGAATGGTCTCTTTCAATAAAAAGGTGTGAAAACTGGATGACCACATTTAGAGGAATGAAAATGGATCCCCTTCCATAAAAATTAACACAAAATGGATTAAAGACTTAAACAGATAACTCCAAACCATAAAACTCCTAGAAGAAAACACAGGGATAAAGCTCCATGATGCTGGTCTTGGCAACAGTTTTGGGGATACAACACCAAAAGCACAAGAAACAAAAGCAAAAGTTAATAAGACTACATCATAATAGAAAGCTTCTGCACAGTAAAAGAAACTAAGGAAAAAAATGAAAAGGTAACCTACAAAATGAAAAAAATGTTATAAGCCCCATACATGATAAAAGCTTATATACACAATAAAAAGTTAATAGCCAAAATATACAGGAACTTATATAACTTAATAGCAAAACAAAAACAGAAAAACCCATAAATAATCTGGTTAAAACATTAGGCACAGGAAGTGGACGGACATATTTCCAAAGAAGACATACATGTGGCCAACAGGTACAAGAAAAGGTGCTCAATTATCACTAACTACAGGAAAATGCAAATCAAAGCCACAATGAGATATGACCTCATAACTGGTAGAATGGCTGTCATCAAAAAAGACAAGAGATAACAAGTGTTGGTGAGGGGGTGGAAAGGGATATTTGTGCACTGTTAGTGGGAAAGCAATCAGTATAGTCTCTATGAAACCAGGATGGAGGTTCCTAAAAATATTAAAGATAGAACCACCAAATGATCCACCAATCCCCGTTCTGGGTGTATATCCAAAGGAAATGAAAACAACATCTTGAAGACATGTCTGCATTCTCATGTTCATTGCAATATTATTCACAACAGGCAGGAAATGGACATAATCTAAGTGTTCAGTTCAGATGGATGGACAGATGATGTAGTATATTACATATACACAATGAAATATTACTCAACCATGAGAAAATCTACAATCAAATGGATGGACCTTGAGGGCATCATCTTAAGTGAAAGAAGGCAGACAGAAAAAGATGAAAACTGTAATGATAGAACTTATATATGGAATCTAAAAAAGGTAAACTCAGAAATCACAGACTAGAATGGTGTTTACCAGGGGCTGGCGGTAGGGGAAATGGGGAGATGTTGATCAACGGGTGCAAAGTTCCAGTTTCAGATCTAATGTACAGCATGGTGATTGTATTAGATACTTGAAAGTTGCTAAGACAATAAATGGTTAATGTTCTCATCACACACACACACACACATCTAATTATGTAATGCTTTGGAGGTGTAAGCTGACAGTTCAAGAGTGGAAATCATTTTGCAATATTTAAGTGTATCAAATAACATAGGTGCACACTTTACACTCAAAGTTACATATCAACTGTATATCTCAATAAAGGTAGGGGGCAATGTGTGGCACTAGAAACCTCTACTTTACTTATATCCTGATGAATCAGGCAGAAGGATTCTGACCCTATATATAGCTAATGTTGGACGGCAAGTTCCTGGATCTAATTAAAAACCAGGACTTCTTTAGGATTGGTTAAGAGTATAATATATGTAAATGAGTTCTAGTTTCTTGGTTCTTCAATTATTTTTTGCAGTTGCTGAAAGGGGTTCTGCTACCTCTCAATCAAGACTTCTATTAGCTTCCCCACTGTAACACAGCACTTGTACAGTTTACCAATTAGATGGTGGAACATTCTGGAAATAGGTCTGCTGGAAGAAAGAAACACAATACAGGTGGGAAACAGCAGTAACACCTGTGAGTTTTCTTCATAAAGTAAGTTTACTCCAATGAACTGGAGATGTAAGGAGGCTCACGGTGTCAAATGAGAACGAGATGGTGGCCTACAAAATACAGCTAAGAGTCCAGGCCTAAACTCTGCATTTTATTTTTATTTCAGGATTTCTATGGGACATCAAGTGTCAAACTATCTCCACATTCTTCAAATCCATGAAGTCCGTGTTAAAAAGGACCATCTTACTGCTCAATGTTGTAACAGTATAAAATACTGGTGGATAAAACACAGCTTAAAAAGGAAAAGCATGGCATGGGGGCACTGAAGGTATATTGCTGCTATAAAAACAAAACCACCAAAGCAAAAGAATTCAGAACTACTTATCGTTCAATAATTCAACTAACAGATTTAATTAGTAATGTCTGCTGTATCACTTAAAGAACTAATCCAGGGTGGCGGCGCCTGGGTGGCTCAGTTGGTTAAGCCACTGCCTTCGGCTCAGGTCATGATCCCGGAGACCCGGGATCGAGCCCCAAATCGGGCTTCCTGCTCGGCGGGAGGCCTGCTTCTCCCTCTCTCACTCCCCCTGCTTGTGTTCCCTCTCTAGCTGTGTTTCTCTCTGTCAAATAAATAAAATCTTTAAAAAAAAAAAAAAAAAAAAAAAGAACTAATCCAGGGTGCCTGGGTGGCTCCGTGGGTTAAAGCCTCTGCTTTCGGCTCAGATCATAATCTCAGGGTCCTATGATGGAGGCCCGGTCTCTGCTCGGCGAGGGAGCCTGCTTCCTCCTCTCTCTCTGCCTGCCTGTCTGCCTACTTGGGATCTCTCTGTCAAATAAATAAATAAAATCTAAAAAAAAAATAAAGAGGGGCGCCTGGGTGGCTCAGTTGGTTAAGCGACTGCCTTCGGCTCAGGTCATGATCCCGGAGACCCGGATCGAGTCCCACATCGGGCTCCCTGCTCGGCGGGAAGCCTGCTTCCCCTCTCTCACTCCACCTGCTTGTGTTCCCTCTCTGGCTGCATTTCTCTCTGTCAAATAAATAAAATCTTAAAAAAAAAAAAAAAAAGAAAGAAAGAACTAATCCAACAACAAAACACAAAGCAAAATATCATGTTGTAATATGTAATCTGAACTGACATAATGGGGAAATGTTATTTCAATGGCTTTGAAATGTTCATGAAAATGATATGCAAAAGCTTGTCATGATACCCAAAGTAAATGTGTGAACCAATTTATTCATCTCTAAGAAGAAAAAATGATTTAACACTGAAATGTGAATTCAATTTTAACATCTTAATAAATATATTATGAATTGAGTTTTAAATGGAATAGAACTTTCTTACTTAACTAAATTTTCTGAACCCCAAACCCAAAACTCTCCCAGAAAGTGAACAGATTTTTCAGGAGGTTTGATTTCCTGGTTTTAACATTTTAACTTTTTCAGGTACTCCCAGCTGCCTCGTGACCCAGAGAAAGAGTATGGCCTGTGTGACAGTAGAAACCAAAGAGGAAGGAAAACCTGGAGTCAACCTGCTATGTCAACCAGCCTTCCTCTTTCGTCGACCAGCGATCCCTCTTCCTGGACTCCTCAAACATGACCCCTTACTTGTTTAGATCAGAGACCCCTCTTGTGTGTCCCACCTATGCCCTTCTGTCAGTGTGGCGCTTCCCTCTTGCTCAGCCCTCTCCAACTCCTTACCTTCCATGAAAGGTACTGGAAAACTCCCTATTAAAAGTGATCTCTTTCCTCTGAAAGCCGACAGCTCTAATGGTTTATTAGCCATTTTGCACTTAGCATCACTACTTCTTAACACTAAAGTGATTCCTTTTTCACCTGTATGCAACTTAACTCCTACTTAGAATGTAAAGTGCTGGGTGGGAGTATAAATTACTGCTAAACTTTCTGGAAGGCACTTTGGTGGCACCTTTTGAAAGTCTTTCAAGTATGCCTACCCAGCAATTTCTCTTGTGAGAATTTATCCCAAAGAAATAATTAAGGATGTATATAAAGATTTAGTTACAGGATACTCAAGGAAAAACTATTTGTAATTTCATAAAGTTGAAAACCCAAATCTCCAATCATAAGGGATTAATTTGTTAAATTAAAATTAAAAATGAAACACCATGTAGCTATTGAAAACAATGTTGCAAGAAAACAGTTACAAAACCAATACAGAGCAAGAGTCCATCCTTAAGAAAGGCTTGTATGCATGTTTGCAGAGAAATAGATCTGGAAGATTTTTTTAGATGTTCTTTTTGCTGGTATATATATCTTCTGATCTTTCTGTAACAAGCTTGTATTACTCTTTGCAATAAAAAAAGAAAGTTAAATTTGAAGGGAAAAGTAGTTCTGGGCAAAGTATAATTACAATTATTCTTTGTAATTCCACAAAGCTCTGAAGCCTGAGAGTAAGATGTGCCATATAAGCTTCAACTTGGTCCCTGGATCCACAGAAGTAAAGAGAACAGGGAGATTTCTTTTGTCAGAATAGATGGGTCATGGGTGACATTCAGCATTTCAGAACACCCATAGCTGTGTGCCCCAGGCTAAGTACTGGTATTTCTTTGGTTTGGATGGAATTTAATTTAATTTAATTTAATTTAATCTAATTTTATTTATTTTATTTTATTTATTTATTTATTTTAAAAATATTTTATTTATTTGACAGAGAGAAACACAGCCAGAGAGGGAACACAAGCAGGGGGAGTGAGAGAGGGAGAAGCAGGCTTCCCGCTGAGCGGGGAGCCTGATGTGGGACTCGATCCCGGGTCTCTGGGATCATGACCTGAGCCGAAGGCAGTCGCTTAACCAACTGAGCCACCCAGGCGCCTTGGTTGGAATTTTATTAACTGAGTTTTGTAAACACTTGACACTTCAGTGGACTGGAAATTGTCTTTGTTAACAAAACAAATGCGAGACACAGTAACTTTTTCTTTTTTTTTTTTAATTGTTACTTAAATTTTTTTTCCCAGTGTTACAAGATTCATTCCCCATTCTCCACATCCAGTGCTCCATGCAATAGGTGCCCTCAATACCCACCACCAGGCTCTCCCCTCCCCCCACCCCCTCCCTCCAAGTCCTCAGTTTGAGACAGTAACTTTTTATTAACTTTTCTGAAAGACAAAAATCTTTCAAAACAGAGGGGCCATTAGGGGTAAAAGGAAAAGTTCTCTGTGATGAGCAAAACGTTGCAGTCACTGTTTGTCCATGCTCCATGGACCAAAGGTGGAAATTTCTCAGAGTTTGGGTAGTGTTACTTTTTAGTTTTACATACCGGGCTTCTAAGAAAGCCATTCAATAATGGTTTCCATGCTCATTATTCCCCAAGAAGAAAAAAAGTTAAAAAACAGTCCTTTTTTTATTAAGATTTTATTTATTTATTTGACAGAGAGAGAGAGAGATCACAAGTAGGCAGAGAGGCAGGCAGAGAGAGAGGAGGAAGCAGGCTCCATGGGCCTCGATCCCAGGACCCTGAGATCATGACCTGAGCTGAAGGCAGAGGCTTTAACCCACTGAGCCACCCAGGCGCCCCCAAAAACAGCCTTTAAACCTAGATCCTTTATCAAAATATTATAAATTAAACCTTAATGTCTCCCACATAACACTCCCCCTATTCCCACCAACCAACCCTAGATGTGTTTAAAGGAAGATTCTTTGTGAAGCAGATCTTGGCTCTTAGAATTCTTCAACATTTCAGGGACTGCCTTTTCCTATTATTTAGTTTACTCTTAAAGTCTCTCATGACCTGGTATGGGCCTGCCTTTGTAGCCTATTCTGCATTATACCCCCTCTTTTAATACACTCCTTGTTCTTTCAGACTAGTTTTTAGTTCCGAACATGCTCTAGGCTCTCAACTAATTTTGCCTCCATTTGGAACTCCCCTTTACTGCATTACAACTATCTACAGCCTCCACATCCTTCAAAACCCAGTTTTGTCATCTTCTCCTCAAAGATTCCACCTTTGACCCTGCTTTATGCAATGTTTGTGCCTCTCCCATGGCACTCATTCTAAATGAATTGTAGGGATTCTGTGTAGATCTCTTCCTTGTGCTTACTACATTGTTAGCTTTCTGAGGTCTGGGACTATTTGTCTTCATCCCCGAAGATGGCCTGAATAAAGAAATCATCAATGAGTGTCCACTCATCTGAATGGTAGAAATCAAACCCTTGTTGGGGTTGTTCAAATTTCTGAGAAGGACCACTACTGCAGTGAGAAAGGCAATATTTAAATAGATTTTGTTTCTAGTTCCACTTCCAAAAGAGTCACGTAGGAGAGCACTATTCATGGGAGCACCGAAAGCATTCAGTCCAGTCTGTGGGTGTACAGGCTCCTGTCCGATCAATCCTCTGTTCTGAATAACATTTAAATTCCTCAGATCCCAAATTTTGGCTTTGCATATGTTTTTCAAAATTATATAAACAGGATGAGATGTAATGGACAATTATCTAAATTTTCAGTAAAGGTCAGCTTCTACCTCCTTCATAGTGTATCTTTTCAGCTTCTTCTTCCATTGCCCATTCAATGTCCATGTTTCCAGGTTCCATCCTCAGCCCTCTACTATTCTCATTTTGTATCTTCATTCTGCATATTCTCATGCAGTTCAGTATTTCAACTCTCTTCCATATGCTAATAACTCCTGACCCCCAGATCCGCATATTCAACCAGCTCCTGGATATCTCTGCCTTATCTTCAAAGGCACCTCAAACTCAACATGCACTGACTACTGCATGTTTTCCCCAAATCTTTTCCTCCTCCATTTCCCTTCTGAGTAAACAATGACACCCTTTTAATAAAGGACTGGAAGTCATTCTTGAAGCCCTGTCTCCTTCGCAACCTTACTTTAATTGATCAATTCTGTACTAATCTCTCTGAAATCCATCTAAAGTTTTTCCAGCACCTAAGTAACTACCTTAATTTAGGCTTTGTCATTCCATCCCCTCCTTCACCTGACTTGACTCTGGGAAGCTTTCCCAGGCCATCTCCATCTGGGTTAAGTGGCCTCTGAGATGCCCCCTAAGCACTGTGCATTCTTCCATTATAACATCTGAAAGTGAAATCAACGACCTACTTACCTGTTTCCCCCATTAAATTGCAAGTTCCTTGAGAACAAAAACTTTGTCTTATTCTTTGTAGACACACTGCCCTAGTATCCTAGGGCTCAATAAATGTTTCTTAAATGATGAATAAAGCCAGTGCGCTGAGCTTCTGTATTGCTACATATCTGACTGGCCTCCCCTATAACCTATACAGTCAGACAGAACAATCTCCAAGTAAAACACACTCTTACCTTCTTTGTAAGCCAGTATATAAGTGGACATTTAAACCTGTATTTTTCTTTTTTCAAAGACAGCATCACTAATTCCAAAGAAATACCATAGATCAAAGCCACAGTGAAAATTAAAAGTTTAATTAGTAGAAGGAAAATAACACAAGCAAGAAGTACCCAATAACCTCAAACTCAGGATAAGAAATGAGGCAATACTTCAACATTACAGAAAGAGCATAACCTGGCATTTCAAATCAACAAATAAGCCATCTTTATTTTTGTTCCAACAATACATGTAACTTCTCTGGAATATATATATCTCATGAAGTAAAGAGTATCTCCTTTGCATCCCCCCTCATGTTTCATGTTGAAATGGTTACTTTTTAAAGCCAGTTACTTAACAGTGACTCAACTACTGTTATTAAATATCACACTACAAAAATTTTGGTATGGAGGAAAGAAAGGGGTCTTGGGGTCAAACCTGACTGGAATGCTAGCAAATGCCTAAAACTTGGGAAAATGGCTTAACTTCATGGAGTGTCAATTTTCTAATTTCTAAAAATGTGATTACTATCTACCTCATGGAAAGTAATGATAAACAAGTGATACATGCATAGCAAACACACTAAAAGAGTTAATTTACCTTCTCCAACTCCCCGTGGTGGGAAGTATTTTATCTTTTCTTTTAATGCTACTTGGGTTATACTGGGCTTTATCAAATAAGATGAAAGCCTTTTAATTTAAAATGCCTTTAGTTCCAAATAGTTTTAAGTCTACCGTTAAGATACAATTATCAGTTTTTCATTGAAAAAAAAAGAGGGGGGAGGGGTCTAAATGGTAGATGAATTGAAAGCTAATCTCTGAAACCCATCAAACATGGAAGGCTACTGAACAACAACAACCACAGCCCAGGTTTTGGCTGTCCAGCTTATATCCCAATGATGTGGAACTGCCCACAGAAAGAACCGCTAGGGAGCTGGGACAGTCAGGAAGAGGTATCAGGAAGGTCTGGGCCTTGGTGGGCCTTGGTGGGCCTTGGTGGGGTAAGAATTCAAGGCAGCAGTTCTGTAGAGACAGACTTCTGGGTGCTCTGGCAGGTGAAGATTCTAAGCAACAGCAGTCTTTGCTGCTTTTATTAAAATTAAGTCTATCATTATTTGTCTTATATAAAACAGGAAACCTTAAGCTTTGCGAGGTTGGGAATCAAAGGAAAGCCCCATTTATAAGGAAGGGCTCTGTTAAGTTAGAATTTCATGTTTGGTAAATTAGGATTTCACTCTGTATGTATTTCCAAAACCTTAAAAACAAACCATCTGATTGTCAGACTCTACCTCATTCTACAAGTTAACAAAAAGAAAAGAAAAGAAAAACAGCTTTCTTTAAGTTATAAAAATTCTTACAGAATGGCTAAAATCTAAAAGCACCCACCACACCAAAAGCCGGTGAGAGTGGGGATCAACAGAAACATTCATTCATTGCTGGCTGGTGTGCAACATGGTATATGTACTTTGGAAGATGATTTGGTAGTTTGTAACAAAGCTGAGCACATTCTTACCATGTAATCTAACAACTGTACTCAGAGGTATTTACCCAAAGAAGCTGAAAACTATGTCCATAAAAAAACAAAAAAACAAAAAACCCTGCACATGAAAGTTTATAGCAGCTTTATTCATCATTGCCAAAACCTGGAAATAACCAGATGCCTTTCAATAGTTGACTGGATAACTAAATGTAGCACATCCATACAATGGACTATTTTCATCAGGCCATGAAAAGACAGGGAGGAAATTTGAATGTGATCGCTAAGTTCAAGAAGGCACCTGCAAAGGCCCCAATGCTATATCATTCCCCCTCTACCACATTCTAGCAAAACTATGGATATAGGAAAAATACCAATGGTTGCCAGGGTTTGAGGGGCAGGAAGAAGAAAGAATGGGAAGGAAAAGGAAGAAGCAATGAATAGGTAGAGCACAGGGGATCTTCAGGACACTGAAATGATTCTCTATGTACTATAAAGGTAGACACACATCATTATGTATTTGTCAAAACTCATAGAACAGACAAGATAAAGAATGAATCTTAAAAGTAAACTATAAACTTTGGGTGATAATGATGAGTGACTACAGGTTCCCTGATGGTAACAAACAGTAATAAAATGTCATTGATAGAAAAGACTGTGACGCAGAGGTGGGGCATAGAAAGAAACTCTACTTTTCACTAAATTTTTACCATAAAAACCAAAATTGTTAAAAAAATAAAGCCTATTCATAAAAATATTTGCCTTGGGGGTGCCTGGGTGGCTCAGTTGGTTAAGTGACTGCCTTCGGCTCAGGTCATGATCCCGGAGTCCCGGGATCAAGCCCCACATCAGGCTCCCTGCCCAGTGGGAAGCCCACTTCTCCCTCTTTCACTCCCCCTGCTTGTGTTCCCTCTCTAGCTGTGTTTCTCTCTGTCAAATAAATAAATAAATTCTTAAAAAATTTTTTTTTCTTCTTTTGGTTTACTTCTTTATGGTCTGTCTCCTGGGGTTAGAGGGTAGCGCTAAGTTTTCTAAGGGCTGGGATCTAGTCTTTTCTTTACAGCTCTATGCCAGGCACACAGTCAACTTTCAGTTTAGTGAATGAGTAAATAATGGCGATGCCAAAGGAGGAGAACAGACAGGTAAGGATATATCCCACACTCCAGTTTGGTAATATGGACTCTCTATCCAGTTGTTGAGTGGAGTATGTTACATGATATTTTGGCATTTTCTTCACTACATCATTCATCATTTCAGTCAAGTCTGTAGGATATTTTTGCAGACTGTTTTGAATATAAGGTCTGTCACCACATGTGAACCACAAATGAATGATTTTGATGAGGAAGAAAACAGAAAGTAGATAACCCAGAGGACATTAAATTCTCTTCTTATAAATATATATATCCATTTAAAAATTCCTATCAGAGTTCTTCTCCTAGTGTTTAAAAAGATTATCATATATTAATGATCCTACTACATACCATACTCTTTCTTTTTACCTTTATTACATTTTCACCAAAATATTGCAAGGTAAAAATTATCTTCATCTGACTGGTGAAGAAACCTGAGGGTCACAGAGATTAAGTAACTTGTTCATGGTCCAAAACTTATAAAAAGGAAGATTCAAATTCACTGGCTCCAAAGCCAGTTTTTTGACAAGGCTAAGTAGTTTGCCTTTGTTCTAATACAGACTTAGTTTCACATAAGTGCTACCTCTCCTCATGTTGCAAAGTTTATGATAATATGGCATATAGATCAATATTCCCAAATTATATGCAGTGGTGTACGTGGGCAAGGCAGTCTCTTAATCCATAGAACTTCATGTAATTCTTATTTAACACGTGCTAAAGCAACTATTTTTGAGATACAGATGCCTCTAAGACTATCCTACCAGGAGCAGACACAGTTTAAATTCCTATGTATTAAAAGAGAAAGGTGAGAGCACTCGGGTGGTTCAGTTGGTTGGGCTTCTGACTCTTCATGTTGGCTCAGGTAGTGATCTCATGGGTCATGAGATCAAGCCCTGGGTCAGGCTCCACTCTTAGCAGGGAGTCTGCTTTAGATTCTCTCTCTCCCTCTCCTTCTTCCCCCCACTTTCATGCACTCACGCATGCTCTCTCTCTCTCTCCAATAAACAAATAAACCTTTGTAAAAAACAGAAAGGCAAAAAGAGGCTAATCACCAATACAATATTTTTCCATGTAGAGGAAACTACTAGGTCTTACATCACTTGATTTTTTTATTTTTCTAAGATTTTATTTATTTATTTGACAGAGCAAAATACAGCCACAGAGGGAACAGAAGCAGGGGGAGTGGGAGAGGGAGAGGCAGGCTTCCCGCCAAGCAGGGAGCCCGATGTGGGGCTCGAACCCGGGACCCCAGGATCCTGACCTGAGCCGAAGGCAGCCACTGAATGAATGAGCCACCGAGGTGCCCCACCATTTGATATTTTAAAAGTTCTCTGACCCTTAGGAAGCTTTAGCCAGACTTACACAAGTGGGGAAGAATGGGACAAATGAAACGTAACAAGAAAAAGAACATAATCATTAGTACCTGCCATAAATAGGAAAACCGCTTGTTGTTAAACAGCATACTTTAAATAAATGATGTGTGAATTAACTCCAATAAAAAGAGATCAGAATGTCCTCTGTAACCTGGAAACCATACTCCCTGGGCTGCAAGGATGCTGCAGTCAGAACCACTTCTCTGAGCCTCAAGAATGTTCCAAGCACTGTCTGTTATGATTGTGGCCAAGGCACCACAGAAGAAAAAGATCTGCTGGGGAATCCTGTCAACTTCTTCCCTGGTGTATGCAGGCTTGGTGGAAACACAATGCAGTGCAGTGAGCACCAAAACTTCGAAGGACACTAGGCAAGCAGTTCCAATTATTACGTGATAAAATGGCAGCCAAAGTCCCTGGGGATTCTGTAAGCCTGACACTAGAAAAGAGACTGCAGCTGGAAAGCATCATGATGGCTTGCTTGTGTTCGAGTGCTTAACCTCTGTAGCAGCTGCATTTATTCATGTGCAATTAGGGCTGTGCACATGTGTGTGTGTGTTCATCATAAAACAGAGGATCGATATCAATGCACAATCCATTTTGGAAACCTAACAAAACCCAGGACAGAGTGCAGAATGAAGAAAGCACACTCCCTTTGCTATAGTGTCTGTGTAGCTTTTCAAATTCTGGCTTTTTTCTCTCTTTTTTTTTTGGAATGCAAAGGAAAGAAATCAGGTGAAACTGCTGACTAATACAGCCATAAGGAACCTGAGGACTGAGATGGGAAACAGTGAGTATTCACTTACACAGAAACCCTCGAGTCTCTTTTTATAACACGCTGCCAAATCATGTGTGGAAAGCTACCAAGAGTCAGCCCCTGAGTGCCCAAGTTTGTGTCCCTTTTGTATAAAGCTCTCCTTCCACATTCATATCAAGAAATGTAGCCTGGATTTTTTTCTAAAGAATTTTAAGCTAATAATAAATAAGCTCAGGACCATTAAAAAAAAAAATCTCAGAAATCTCTGTATCTATCCTTAAGGATAGACACTCTGGTATTCAAATATGTTGTGATAGAGGCCTTCCCTCTTACCATAAATTTTAATTTACAAGGCTATGGCAACAGTCCTAATGAAGATTAATTACTGCAGTACATTCCATCAAATCTGTCCAGCTTCCTTCTGATGGTGAAGGCTCCTGCATGTAGAAATGGAAGTGAAATGCATCGTGTTCTTAATGCTTTTTTTCTAGCTGCTCAGGACTAAAAACAGATTAAAAA
This sequence comes from Spilogale gracilis, assembly GCA_004023965.1. NCBI lineage: Eukaryota > Metazoa > Chordata > Mammalia > Carnivora > Mephitidae > Spilogale > Spilogale gracilis. The sequence goes on from PITA01007310.1 coordinate 79,762, forward strand.
AAAAAATGTAGTAAAAAAAAAGATTAAGTGGCTCAGCACTCATTACAAACCTAAGTAAAAGAGCAAAATATGTCCTCTTAGGTCAAAATTCTAAAAATGAGAAAAGGCTGGGGTTGGTGAGAGGAAACAGAAGGCAGAGGAACACAATTACACGAACCATGTACATGTCTCCTTCTGAAAATTGCACATATGTCACTTAGGACTGGAAAAAAGTTCTGGCCCCCTCTCTATTTTTCTGGTTCATAAATCCATTTGAGATTTCAATGAAAATAAATGGCCCTCTTTTCCAGATAAATGCATGGGAGTGTCTACGTGATATGCACAGCCACACCATCATTTTTGCATACAATTTTAAGGTGTTCAACATTCATCTAAAGCTCATCCATAGGTCCCAGATTAAGAATCCCTGCTCTGCAGTAATTTAGAAGACATACATAATTACTTCTCTTCGCTCAGATTAAAAAAAATTAAACACCCATATAAGCTGGGTTTATAGTCTGTATTTTTCTCACTGCTAATGTGTATATAACACGTTTTGTGCTTCCCAGAAGCACATCAGCTTTTCTCCTCCAACTACTTTTCACTTATTTGTTTTCAATATTCAAGATCATCCCCTACCCAAACATGTCCCCAGTGTTCCAGATATCTGGAAAAGTGTTTTATGGTTTAGTCTTACTCCTCATTAGCCTTTCAAATAATTTCAAGAGAAAGAAAATAAAATCTTCAGCAAAGCTGTCCATTAAAGAATTACTTACAGGAAGGAGGGGTTCAATATGGTGGCATAGCAAGATCTGAATCTCACTTCTTCCCGTGGTCACAACAAATTTATAATTACATACAAAATAAATCCTCTGAAAAAAGACGTGATAACCAGATAAACAGAGCCTTAACAACAAAGCATGAAAGAATAGTGCTGAAACAAGTCAAATACGTGACACAGCCTTGCCAAAACAACACAAAACAGCAGCTAAGCCCAGGAGTGGTGATGCATTATTGGGAGGTATCTCACAGATACAGAACTTTTCCCAAATAAGTCAGGGATCTGTGCTCCACATCAGGCAGCCAACCCCTAGATGCTGCACAGGAGAGATGAGCCCCTAAAATGTCTATGAAAACCAATGGGGATTACATGAAGGAAAACTGTAGGGAACATGCTCATAAAGGGCTTGACAAGAGACTCCTTTACTCTGGGACCTGGTGCAAAGATACCAGTTTGAATACTGTCTACACCATATGTGAAGGAAACCAACTTACTGATCTTGAAGAGTCTGCCAGAGATAAGGAACTTGGCTGGGACTCTCCAGGGACACAGACATTGGTAGGGGTCATATTTAAAGTCTTAATTCTAACTTACTGGTGCCAGTGATGGAAGGCACAATTTTGGAACTCTTCCTCAAGCCTGCTGGCACTAGAGGGTGCCCACTGCTGAGTGACCTGTCCTCAGGAAAGAGTCCTGCCCACCCCCACTGCCACAGAGATTTCTTTAAGCTGAAAAGAAATGATACTAATTAAAAACAACAAAATATATGAAAGTAAAAATCTCATTGGAAATGGTAAATATATACAAAAGACAGTGGATCAATCATTTATAAAGCAAGCAGAAAGGTAAAAAGACAATAGTAAAAGTACCAAACCTATAATAATTAGTTAAGGCATGCATAAAATAAAAAGATAAAAAATGTGACATCAAAATACAAAACGTGTGTGGGGAGTAACAATATAAATATTTCTAAGGTGTTCAAATTTAAGTTCCTATCAACTTAAAACCAGCTATTATATACAAAGGATATTATATGCAAACTTCATGGTATCCACAGAACAAAAATGTACAGTAAATAAACACTAAACACCAAAAAATATGAGAAAAAAATATAAACATAGTACTAAAGAAAGCCATCAAACCACAATGATAGAGAAAAAAGAAAGGAACAGAGGAACTACAGAAAAGCCAGAAAACAAAGAGGAAGGGATCCATGCCCAATACTAAAGAAATTTAACATCAATCACAAGGGAGGTAGGAAGGCAAGAGAAGAAGGAACGAAGAACCACAGAAACAACCTGAAAACAATAAACAAAATGGAAATACATATATACAGATCGATAATTAATTACTGTAAATGTAAAAAGACCACATTTTCCAATCAAAAGACAGAGTGGTTGAATGGATTAAAAAGAAAAAAAAAGATGACCCATCTATATGCTGTCTAAAAACAACTAACTACAGAAGTAAGGACACCCCAAAACTGAAAGTGGACGGATGGAGAAAGACATTCCAAGCTGTGTCGCAAATGCCAAAAAGAACCGCTCCAGATATTAGATATAAAGCAGTTTACTCAGTGCAGGAAAAGGCATCAACCCACATAGAAGTTATCATGTCTAAACTATGCCAATAGTTTCAGTACAAATTACAGATATAATGGGTCTTATGCCACCTACAGTAACCGACTAAGCGTGCCACCAATAGAAGGATTTTTTATGAAGCAATCTGCCGTGGTCAGAGACTGGTCTCTGAAAAAAACACTGATATATTATCAGGCAGTAAAAGTCTAACCACAACGTTCTTCTCTTTCCTTTTTTTGTTTGAAAAAGGTTAGGATTATAAATATTAAAAACTTAATTTGACTGAATAATGAGTATCTTGAATACCCAGCTGCTTTTTTATCGTATTCAATACTTTGCAAATTTTCATCATTAGCAATTCACATGAAGATGGCCATAAACCAAAGATGATGAATGCTACTAGATATACAAAAATTAATCTTACATTACATGCTCAAAACCAAACCTCCCAGCTTGTGAGGCACAGCTAAAAACAGTTTAATATGGTGAAAGATACTCCTGTTTCACTTCAAAGGCCGCACAGTTGAGAAGCAACATATCTTCTCCCCGCTTAGGCAAGACTTAAAACTTCATTCAGGTTTCACTTAGGTGTCACTCCCTTAGGAAGTTCTTCAGTCACCAAGCCCACCTGAGCTCTTTACCTATCCAGCTCACCCTGCCTCCTCCCCTCAGGGCAGAGATCACAGCACGTATCTATCCTATTGTTCTGCAATTGCAAGCTTAGCTGTCTCAACCTCTACTAAATGAAAAACTGTGACAGCAGAAAACGTATTTTTCTTTATGTTTCATCCTCTGTACCTGCACTCACTATCACCTAGCACATGATTACTAAAAAAATTCTTAGTTTAAAGAATGGACAGAAGAAATATTACAACAAGCTGAAGACTAACAGGTAAGGAAATATTTTTAACTCTTAAATAAGTAGAACATGATTTAAATAATACAGAAGGTTCTTACTCCAGTTCTTGGTGCCACATATAGAAAATAGTCAAATATTCTTATTGTGAAAGCACTATAAATACATTATATACCCTGCTGGGGAGATCAAGAAATTTAAAAAAAACCAGTTAGTAGACAAAGACAATTCTAATACTTGAGGTCTTTTTTCTTCTGAAGATATAAAAGTCTGCAACAAAATTCACTAGGGGCAAGAACACGATTCTGTACCGTTCCTAGCAGACCAATGAATCCCACAATGTCACCAAGTCCAGAGCTGCAAAGAGCTAGGTTCCTACCAAACCATTCTCTTTTAGTAACAATGACAACAATGACAAATGCTAACACATTTTGTAGTAACTCTTCCTATATGCTAATTCCACAGTTAGGAGGCACCAGAAGGGAAAGCCACCAAGTAAAACACAGCCTGGGCCAACCTGTAAGGAGGATGGAAGATGAGGAAAGAAACTGCAGGGTGTCAAAGCAAGCTCTCCCTTCTCTGTTTTCAAAAATAGCACACAAAAGCACAGAGTCTCTGCGGGAGGGAGCTCAGGCATCTGCTGCCAACTAGCCAGGTGACACCCTTCTCTACTGTGGGGGACAATACTGTTCCTACTGTACTGCTCTCTTTTTGGGGATAAATGAGCTACTAATGAGAACACTCCTAAAGCTCCTTCAAAGGAACTCAAGGTCACCTTATTTTCACTGTCCCGGAGAACTCTTAAGCAAGAGAACTCTTTTTGTCATGCTAACTATAGGAGCTGTATCCCACACATCAGAATCCCTGAATCAGGGTTACAGATGGACAATTCTGAGAATTCTACAGAGGGGTAAGGATGGGTTAAATGCTGCACTGTGCGCTGCACTGAGGGGGAGACAGAGGTACACTCTTTAAAACGTTATCACGCCTCTGTGAGGAAGAATTATCGACCACGGGTTCAGTCATTCTCCACTACCTCTGGCTCTTCTTTGCCTACTTCCTAGTGACTATGTCTCTCCATGCAGAGAGACAAAAGTGTTACTCATGCTGAATATCTAGGGGTATCACTGAGGTAAAGGACAAAGAAATACCCAGAGGAAACTTTCAGAGAAACTGGCTCCGAGTACTTAACTTTGGGACTGAGCCATTTTCTAATTGGTGTTATCTGGTCCTATAAAAGTAAACTCATATTGGAAAATGTGAAGTTAATAAGCAGGGAATAACCCACTGGGAGGGCGAAGATGACCAAGAGGCTGACACACTCACTGTTGCTGCAATTATTGAGCTGAGGTGAGAACGAGAGCAACAAATAAAACCTGTGAGCGCGCCAGGAGAGCCCTGGAAAGCTGACATCACAAAATTCCAGCACCTCTTCCTGTTTATGGGAGGCAAAGAAAAAAGATGCAGCCAAACTGGAATACAGTAAAACTGTGCTAATGCTGGTATTATAAAGAGCAGTAACAGCAGCAATTACCATTGTCAAAATTCTAGTATAGATGGATCTACTTGTGAATACTTTCACTTATCTAAATATACTTTTGTTTTTAGTTTACATTTATCTTTATTCATTTTCACTGAGGTCATTTTAACAGAGAAAGAGAAAGGGAGAAAAATGGAGGTAGAATATATATAGGAATTTCACACGTAGGCTACACCTTGTAACTACCTGACACCTTGCCTTAGTTTGGGAATGGCAAATAGGTTTTATTCTGGGTAGGAATCCTGACTGATACAGGCTGTACTGAGAAGGACTGATTGGGTTAAATGGAAAGAAATATAGACAAAGTATAATATACTGGATGAGGGATGGGGAAATCAACCACCAGTAATATGGGCCTACCACCCTGGGTCTAGTTCTGTGGGAGATTTTGCTCCTTGAGGGATATGGGGCAATGTCTGAGATAATTCTGGTTGTCCCAACTGGGGAAGCACTGGGGAAGCAGTAGTGATAGAGGCCAGGGATGGTGTTCAACAGTCTACGATCACTCCCAACCCACCCAAACAAAGAATTATCTGAACAGGAGGTGAGTAATGTTTAAGTCAAGAAACCATAATCTAGTCACATCTATCTTAAAGTTAGTTCATGGATCAAGTCTTTACCCAAATAACATTAAATTGGTCTCAGACAGTGTTCCTGAGCTACCCTTCCTAATGCTAGAGTAATTCTATGTAACTTCATTGGAGTATTAGAACTACGAAGTCAATTTGATTTATGCACATTACCCTGATCGGTCCCTAACTTAGTACTGTGATCACAAATTATTTTGTCCCCTGAAACCTTGGTCTCTTCATCTATAAGAAGAGAGGGTTAGGCTAGATAACCACTGTTATCACAAACAAAAACAAAACTGCTAGGAAGTTCTTATGTGTGCCAAAGGGAATAAGCCCTGGTTGATACTTTCATCAACAAAAGATTAAGTTTAAGACAAGTTTGCCAATCCTTTCAATTTCTGTTAATACAGTTTACTAGCTGTACCTGAAATTAAAACCATTTTAATTTTCAAGTAATACTTAATTATTTTCCATCTGAACCTTTAAGTTAGATGCTTTGGCATCTCAAGGTATTCTGACCTTCTTGTCCCTCACCATTACACTATGTGAAGTTGGCTTCTCCAGTTCTCCACCTATTCTATCATCTCTTGTATCATTTAAACTATTAAGACCATTATATAGTTGCTGATAATTATACTTCTCTTTTTTTACTGTATAAATCTCTTTCATCAATCAATTAATCAATTCAAATTTTTCAGGACCTTCCCTGTGCCTATGACAATAACAGTGAACAAACCAGTAGAGGCAGGAGCTGGACCTATTGACACAAAAGACAGTTTCTAGCTTGGTAAGAGGCCAGGTAAGATGATGAAGCACATGAAGCTACTAGAGAACAAGTCACACTAATGAGGTGGTAGCAGGGAAATGTCACTGTGAGGGTAAAAAATGCCAGAAGAATGAAATGAGATGCTGCTGCACACACATTAAGGATGACCAGAAGCTATCATAGGAATTGATAGGGAAAAAAATCGTTATGAATCAGATGCAGAAGGAATGCTGACATGTGGCAATGACTTCAAAGGTAGGTTCTATGTTTTAAAGGTATATTAAACAAATACACAAAATATGGCTAAATAACAGTGAGAACCAATGAATGTTCTCTCCAGAGACTAAAATTATACAGAAAGTGTGTTAAAAAGTGCTAAAAGAAGTGTTAAAAACGAGATAATAGGCCCCAAATGGAGTCACTTCTGCCAAGTCCCATACAATAAACCAAGACATAGTACCTAACCTAGTTGTGGCTTCAATCTCTGCAGGAACATCATGTGACCCAAAACTAGTCAATCTGGAATCACCTGGTCAGCACAAGTGAGGTAATCTGCCCAAGAGACCCCTTCCATCCCCCACAGGAAGGTGACCTTGCCCGAAACAAGCCTCTCTTTGATAAATAGAAAAAAATCCAAAACCCGAAATATCCTTTTCCTGCTCCTCTCTGCCTAGTTAAGCCATTCATTTTGTAGAGCTCTTTAGAGCATCTTAGTATATGGATGGGATGCTACCTGATTTCATGAATTGTTGAATAAATCCATTAAAATCTTTAAGTTTTACTCAATTCAATGCTGTCTTTTAAAAGAAGTTAATGATATAAAGTCATATGTGTTGAGTGAGACCACGTCTATCAAAATCGAGATCCCATAAACCAACTCTGAAAAAGGGACACTTATTTTAGAACATACAGAGAAGCACCACTTAATCACTTCATGAACTGCTAGTTCATCAAGGTCTCAACATGTGCACCAAGGAACTTTCTGAAGCAAAGTGTACATATTTCCCCTTAAAGATCAATTTCTCAAGATTAGGATTATGCCCTGAACCTAAATTATTTAACCCTTTGGCACATTTTTATATATTTTTCTAAGTCATAATCAAAGTATTTTCACCTGTGGTACCTCTTGTGGTAGTAAAGCTAGTATGTTCACTACCTAATCTGCTATTATGTCCACTAGAAATACTAGAAAACCATTAGGTCCACTGCCTAGCTGTCCAACAGCAAATGTCTCAAGTTTCTGACATCACTTGGGAAGACTGCATTTTCCAGGTCATTTAAGTATTATAAAATAATCCTATGTTTATATGAACACAAGATCAAAATGAAGCGTAACTCTGAAATGATCCCCCCTTTAGCATTTACTCTTTAGGGGATAATCTTTTTGAGATTTTTTTTCATAATGTTCTTAGTTAAAACCAGATGATAGCTCTTTGTGGCCTATGTCTCCAACTCCTAAATCCCTGAGCTATTAGTCAGGGTTCCATTAAGTTCTCTGTCCTTCAATCACATGAACTTCAGCTGTCATTAGCACCTCCCTTCTACCTGAAGAGGCTCAATGGTGTAGAATGTCCACAAAGTTCAGTGCCCTCAACCTTTAAAAGAATATGATCACAACATAATCTAACACAAGATACTCTGAAAACAAATGCTGAGATAATCACACCATTACTGCATTTATTGCATTTCATCTGTTTCTGGCATAGTTGCAAATAAGTTTACATTACAAATGAAGAGATTTTAAATTGAGAGAATTTATCAAAGGCTGTTTATGTGTACATTTTCCATTATTTTATGTATTTCTTATTTAATTTTATATTAAAAAATGTGAAAGTATAACTGCCCTTTTTTAAAATTCAGAGAAAATTTTTAACAATGCTCTCAATAGAGTCCTCTGACAGTGAATGAAAATAAAATTCTGCCTCTGTTTGCATTAAGTATATCATACTGCATCAAATACTTAAGCATAAAGGATTCAGAAGGAAAGAGACAAGAAGAACAGAGAAAGAAAAAACAACTCTTATCATAACTCTTACAACTAACAGCGACAAGAGAAACAATAAAAGAGCCCCCAAACTGATGAGAAGAGCACAAGACATTTATCACTACACATCCTCTGGATTCAGAGGAGAAGAGACATATATTTAATACTACTAAAAGTAAAAACATACCTAATTTTATTTTCCAGGTCTTCACTATCTGATTCTTCAGAGCTTCTGTACTTATCTGGATCTGGAAGCGTGCTCGGATCAAAGCCATCATCATCATCACTCCAATCCAGAAAGGCTTCCTCTTCATCTCTGACCTAAGAAAACACAAGGGGAGTTGTGGTTTAAGAAAACAGCTGATGAACAATCAAGTCTTATTTCAGGACCCAAATAAACACTTCTCTAGCTGACAGCCTCAAACTGGAAGCCTTCTCTTCTGTTGAAAGATACTATGTGACTTTCAGAACCGTTATCATTTGCAAAGAGAAAGCAAATCTATGTCATTTCAAAAATAGAATGAAAATATGGTTCAGAAAGCAAATCACCATTAAGTCCTTAAACACAACATGGGAAAAATGGTCAGTTTTACTACTTCCACATAACTCAACTGTCAAAGAAAAAAGTATAAAGTTGTTTTTGTGCTCCTGTCCATAGACATGTGAATTTCAAAACTCCCCAAAATATTACATGAAGATATAAAAGGTACATATATAAAAAAGATATAAAAGATGATAAGGTACAGAAACTCTCTTTTTGTCTGATGACTTTATGATTACAGTAATCTAAGTGTTAAAATTAATAAACAGATCAATACAAGCTCATTAATAGTAAGGAGTGTTCTAAATTCAAGTATAAGTATGAAATCAGTAAAACAATGGAAAAGGAGAGGAATACCAAGAGACAGATGAAGCAGTAATACATGGAAGATGATGGGGATAATTCCTGTTTATGCAAGTGGGTACGTAGGTGGGCTTTTTTTGGCTTTTATTTTATAGTGGTTTATTCTTGTCAAAGAACAAAGCAACGTCATGTTAAAATACACTTACTACACATTTATGTAATGACCATCCCTTATAGAATATTTATTTCTGGCACGTTGTGCTTATCTACTAGGTTACAAAACCAAACAAGCATCATCACATGCATTTAACAGATTATAAGTAGGACTTAAAAAAAAATTCTGGATGAGTTTCTTAGTTACCATCTTTATAATTCTTCTTCACACCATATGAGACAAACGTCAATGATTCTGTTTTCAAATGTTTAATGTTCTTTCCCAGGAAGTGAATAACTCAGAATAGCATAGCAAGTGACTGTGCAAAGCCATGACAGAGGGCCTCTAACACTTTCGGAACATCTCTCCCTTGATAACCTCTAAACATAACAAAAGGTGGGAGAAGAAAAGAAAGAAAGATTAGTCATCCCTGCAAAAGGCCCCTGTTGCTTTCCTGGTAAAGATCCCAGCTGAAAATAACAGGTCTGAAAAAACTGTAGCCGAGGTGGGGGTGGGGGGAGTTGCCATCAAACGCAGTCAGCAACAGCCTCTACAGCATACTGTATGGTCGACTTGAAAATACTCAGGGATCCCAACAAAACTGAATGTCATCATATACTCAAAAACACTAATTTCCTGGGCTACAAGATATTTCTAATTTTCCAGTCTGATGCTCTCAAAGGAATCTGAAAACAGAGGAGACTCAAAACAATTCTCAAGTTTTGGTCTCAGGGCACTTTTACACTTAAAAAGTATGAAGGGCTCCCATGATCTGTGAATGTTGATTATATCTACTGACATTTACTGTATTAGAAATTAAGACAAAGATTTTTAAAAACTGATTTAAAAATAACAACAAAATTTACTACATATTAACATAAATGTCATATCTTATGAAAAAGGTATATTTTCCCCAAATAAAAGAACATTTTTATATGCTTGCAAATTTCTTTAAGAAGTAGGTGTTTTCCCCTTTATTCTTTTTCTTTCTCTCTCTTTCCCTCTTTGTAGAGAGTGAGAAAATATGCATGTGAGCCTGGGGAGAGAGGTGGGGAGGGGGACAGGGAGAGGGAAAGAGAGGATCTCAAGCAGCCTGCACATCCAATGTGGAGCCTGACACATGACTTGATCCCCTGACCCTGAGAATACGATGTGAGCCCAAATCAAAAGCCAGATGGATGCTAACCAACTGAGCCACCCAAGTGCCCCTTTAGTAACTAGTTTAAAAGGAGACAGTAGAATGCCCACATTCCTCTGCATTCACATGTGTTGTTCTGGGCAAACTATATAAAGAAAATCTAGGGGGAGTCAAGATGGAGGAAGGCCAGGTGACCACATTTTGGGGAGTTCCCTGAAGAGAGCTGAATTCCAGCAAAAAAAAACCACTATAAGACCACCGTGAACACCCATGAAATCAGCCTGAAATGTGATATTTCCCACTTCTGGACAGCCACGAGAGACAAGGAACATCGGCAAAAAGGTGGAAACAAATAAGAGGGTCTGGAGGCTTGCCCCCAGAGACAGGGGAGTGGGGGAGGAAGCCCGCAGAGCTGAACCATTGAAAACAAATACCCCAAAGTGAAAGTGCTCTGTGAGTGAGGAATAACAGCAGACTACGGCCTGAATCGGGGCTAGACAGAAATGGGAACAGAGCGGAGCCCAGGGCAAGGCAAGGAGGCTTTTAAAAAATTTTTCCCGCCACCGGAGTCGCCGCAGCTGCCGCGAAAGCAGCGGGAGTGGATTCTATTTTTACGCAGCTGCCCTTCTCTCCCGTTTCTCTCCACACCATGGGCCGCGCGCAAACCCCCCGCCCCCAGGGAAGGCGTTTTTACAGACTTGTGTGGCACCGGAGAGGCCACGGGTCCCAGGGTGCAGACAAAGTCGCGTGATCCAAAAGGAGTTGTGGCTTTGAGGTGCGGGAGTAAAACGACAAGCGGGGGCAGGGGCAGAAATCAATACAAAGTCTGCACCAGCCAGGCTGTGACAGACTGCCAACCGGGAGGCTGGAAAGAGCCCCTCCTTGTGTAGAAGCTCTCTCTGGGAGGGAGGTCTGGGCGCAGACATCTTGCTCCGACCTGACTTCCTCAACAGCTGGAAAAACGTAAAAGAACAACGCTCCACTACCAGAGAATTGTAACCTGATAACCTGGTTACCATTGAGACCAGCCTCTAGCAAGGGGGCCGAGAGACTCAGCCTAGGTAGAAGGACTGAAAGGGAACAGCACGCCCCGCCCCCAGAAAGCAAGCCAGAAGCTCAGGAGGACAACATTCCAATGCAAAACCCCAAATCGGGGGAAAGGCAATTTATTAAACTGGCACTGACTACAAGTACCAAAAGCCCTACAACTCATTGATACAGTTTTCCACCTCATTTACTTTTTTAAACTTTTTTCAATTTTTAGTTTTAAAGCTTCCACTTTAAGCTTCAAAATACATTCTACGGTTTTTCTTCTTTCAATTTTTAGCCCCCTTCTTATCACAACGTGATACCCAATACAACACCCCAGAACATTTCTTATTTTTTTTATTATTTTTTTCTCTTTTTTACCCTGAAATTTTTTCAAACGCACCCCTGTGTTCTCTGCTTTTGTTGTTGCCTCTTGCTTCCCTGTTCGCTCTCTCTGTTTTTCCCTTTCTTCTCTCCTTTTCCCTTTATTCTCTCTTTTACGTGTACATGTAGATACAAGCTTTAAGTCAATCCCACAACCCTATTTAATACTACCCCTATATACAACCAGTCCTAATCCCCCTATATCTTTTGAAAGTGGACTCCTCCAACAATAACAACAAGAAAAACTCGGGAGCATCTGAAACGCATTCCTTGCCCACAAGGAGTGTCTGCCTTCAATTTCCCACCCTAGTTTGTCAGTGTGTCTGTGTAATTGTCTTTGCTTCTATATTATATAAATACTGGTCTTGGGGATCATATAGGTTGGGCTTCGTTTTTGATCTCTTCATTTACCCTTGATAACCCTTTTCTTTACCCTGTAACAGTTTTGTACCATATAAATCCTATCACCGGGCCCCGCTCTGGCAGGAGTGTCTTTTCTTGCTTCCTCTCTTCCATTTTCTTTTTTCTTTCTCCTCCCTTTTAGGTGGTGAACTCTGGTTGCTCCAAAACCTTCCAACGATCAATCCACCTAGATAGTGGCTGATATATCTAGCCATACATCCCCTCAACCAATCCTCGCCACAATGACTCGGAGATGGAACATACCAACAGAAGAAGAACCCTGAGACTGCAACCTCGGTCACAGAATTACTGGAAATGAACATAAACAATATGAAAGATACAGAATTCAGGGCAGCAATAGTCCAAGCAATAGTCAATTTAGAAAAGACCATTAGTCTCAAAGTGGAAGCCATAGAAACAGAAGTGAAAGCTGAGGTTAGAAAGGCTTTAGATGAGATGCAATCTAACTTAAATATGCTCACAGCCAGAGTAAATGAAGCTGAAGATCATATCAGTGATTTAGAAGACACACGGAATAAGAAGGAGGAGCAAGAGAAGTCTTGGAGCAAACAACTAAAATCCCAAGAAAACAGAATAAGGGAAATGAATGATGCCATGAAATGCTCCAGTATCAGAATTATTGGAATCCCTGAAGGAATTGAGAAAGAGAGAAGCCTAGAAAATATTGTTGAAAAAATCATGGATGAAAATTTCCCAAATCTGAGGAATGAAACAAATGTTCATGTCTTAGAAGTAGAGAGGACACCCCCCAAAATCAATGAGGCCAGAAAAACTTCCAGGCACACAATAGTAAAATTCTTGAATCAGAAAACCAAAGAATATGTCTTAAGGGCAGCTAGGAGAAAACGATCCCTTACCTATAGAGGGAGGACCATCAGAATAACGTCAAACCTTTCCACATAAACCTGGCAAGCCAGAAAGGGCTGGCAAGACATATTCAGGAAGTTACAAGACAAGAATATGCAACCAAGGATAATGTATCCAGCAAGGTTGACTTTCAAAATGGAAGGAGAAATAAAGAGCTTCCAAGACCGCCAAGGTCTAAAAGATTATGCAACCACCAAGCCAGCACTACAAGAAATACTAAGAGGGGTTCTTTA
>PITA01007311.1:0-92968 GCA_004023965.1 Spilogale gracilis
TTTGTAAGTAGGGGACCACAAGGCAGAGGACACCAAATGCTTCTAGGAATCACTTTTACGTCCAGAGGGATGGAAGTCTGTTCTTCCAGAGTAGGAAAAGAACACCTGTGACTTCAATCATGGTACTTTTTCTGAACGTATCAGTTAGTGAGTCAGAATTCGAACTTCCACTCTCTATCCCCACTACCACTTTGTGTTTTCAGGTCCAAAAAGATGAATTCTAACTTTTGATAAGAAATATAAAATGAGGCAATGAGGGCTTTCAAAGAACTAACCCCATTAACCATAGTTAATCTTTCTTAACTAATCAACCAATTAGCCATCAGTAGCAAATGCAGTCTAGACTTCTGCTACCTGGGTGGATACTATATAGGCCATTTTCTGGGAAAATTTTAATTCAACAAATATCTGCTAAACACCTAATGTGCGCCAGGAACAATTTCTGGTCTCTGGGATATATCAGTAAACAAAAGAATGATATCTACCCCTTGAAGTGTATATTCTTGTGAAGGGGCTGGGGCTGGGGGTGGGGAGAGAAAGACACAACAAATACAATAAATGAAATTCTGTAATACAGCAGAAGGTGATAAGTGCTATGGTAGAAGGAAACAAAGATCAGAGTAGAAGGGGTACAGGGACAGGGATGGGAGGGGGTTTAAGTGAACTGTAGTTTTCAATAAGGTAAGAAGGGTACTTAGACAGTTGATGATATTGGAGCAAAGACTCAAAGGAGCGGGAGACTGAACTTCACTCTCTCTGGATATTTGAATTATAATCTTTCCTGAGAGGCTGATAAATCAGACAATGGCTAAAGGGTTAAAATGTTTTCTTTCATATGTTTCTGTTGGGAGATAGGATGAGTTCCCTACTTTTGAGGAACAAATTTTGAAACAACTGGCAACTTTATGAGAAAATATGAACCTCTGAATCCTTTGTGTGCATAAAATTAAGCCAAGCCTTAATAAGACTCATAGTACATGTTACGTGATTGAAAATTCAACACATAAATCAGTTGCAAACATCTGACTGAAGGTACTGCTGAGTGATTCAAATTAAGACCCACGACAACAGGCAGCTCTTTCTGTCCATGGGTCCTGTCCCCATGCCTTAATAAAACTACCTTAAGAAAAAATAATAAGACCCATGACAACAAGGATCTGTGTGTCTTGTCCCCAATGTATTCACTGGACCTAGGATAGTGCTTAGCTCATGATATGTACTCAATCAGTACAAGTGTGATGAATAAAGTAAATGGTTAAGGACAGTGAGGATGAGCAGTGAGGGAGGATTTTTGAGATTCCAGGCCATACATAATATGAGAACTGGTAAAACTCTTCACATGCTCAAGGGGCAGAATCTGACTTTCAACCTAAACAAACTTTTTTTTTTTGAGAACCATAATGAAAATTTTGCCAAATGTCTCTTTATTGTATCAGAGTTGTTGACTGCACCTACTCTTTTAGAAGAGGAGCTGGGAGGCAGTTTATGCTGAGGTGTATTTTATTTTTCTAACTCACTATGGAGTCCACAGCTGATGCCCCCTGAGAGGCTCAGGAGAGCCAATTACAGGGCTAGACATGGAGGATTAGACCTTCAACCTCTATCCAATCAGTCTCTGACACTCTGGAGTGACAGAGCCATGTTAACCCGGAAGCTTCTCTCTCTCATGTCTGGTTAGCGAGGATAAGTGTCTTTGTATGCATGCCAGTCTGGAGGTTGGCCTGTTGCAAAGGCTCTGCCTTCAGGACACCATCTGGAAGTGGAGACTGGGAGAGCAGGGGCCAGGTTTGGCATGATGTCATTTAATAAGTTTCCAGACGTCATTTACAGCTCAATGCTGCCAAGTTAAGAATTGTTTTTTAAAAAGTCTTTTTTGGTAACCGGTTAGCAAGCACTAAGCTATGACTCTATGAAACTGGCACCTTCAGAGCCTGGTTATCATCTTCCCCAGGAAAACAGAGAACACTGTGGTAGTTCTCTGTGTTACACAAATGTCCAAAATCACAAAAAACACCATCTTGAGAAATTCTGAGTCCCAGAAAAGTCTGTGTTATTTTTCAACATATATAGTAGGCATTATTTTTGGTTGTCTGTGCACATGAGCTCTAACTTTAGGGCAGAAATTGCATCTTTCTCAACTTTTTATTGTCTGAAACTCAATGAATGACTGCTCAGTGAATAAAGAAAGAAAGAAAGAAAGAAATGAAGAAATGCAATGTTTTGTTTTGTTAGCCATGTTCAAATGAAAATTATTCAAGAAAGCTATGAATTAGAAATTATGACCAGCTTGCGCAACAAATAGAGAATTATGGTGGTTATATAAAAAATTTGGGCATTTATCAATGGCCTAACTGTCTAGACTGAATGGCTAGGTTGACCACATTTAGCAAACAGTTGCTCAATTTCCTTTTAGTCCACAAAAAAGTGTTAACGGTTGCAAAAATTATATATACTGGCCACAATACCTTTAACTAACATAGTCTGACTTGAAAAAAGGATTACTGTTAATAAAAGGAGTTAAGTAACATGCTCAGTAATAATGGAGAAGCTTACAGTGAGAGACAAAAAGGACACTAATAATACCAAGACAATCTGATTCTCAGGCATACGTTTCTCATTTACCTGATATGCTGACAGTTACATCCTGAATTCATGTAATTATCACAGCATAAAGGAGGGATGTTTTTGAAGGTAAGGTCATTTACAATATAAAACAAAACGGTCTCAGCATGTCCACCATGAGCAAATGCTGAAACATTACCCATTTAATGAGCATTAATAATATATTAAAACCCAGAATTAAGTACATAAAAAAGAACAACTCCTGCCCAGACTTAGGAAAGATATTACCCAGGCAATACTTTGATGCTCAAGCTACCTTTCCAGTTATTTTAAAGTGTTCCCCCCAAAAAATCTATGCCACAGATACTGGAGAACTTTTCTTTGTTCTGCATTAGTTGAGGGAGTATTTTAGAGACTCCAAATGAAAAACAAAGAAGTACCTGTAGAATTGCAACCTCATTACGAAGCTGGCTTTCTTGTTTGGTTGGAAATCTTAATTTGTCAATGATTTTAATAGCTACATCTCTTCCTGTTTTACGATGTTTTCCTTTAGAAGAAACAGGGAAAGATATTAGCATCATGTTATTAAATATTATCTACATTAAAGAATATCAGAATTTAAAAGGACAATTTTGGGAATTGCAAAAATGTCTCATTGAATACATTAACATTTCTAATGAGCATTGACTTATATCCATCAAGACTTCATTTCTTAGCTCCATTATTCTTAAGCAAATATGTACTATAAAATTAGCCACAGTTTAGAACACAAAAGTGGGACATTACAAGCTATATATATTGACAGCCTGATATTTTCTCATAAAAATATATGTTTCAGAAACAGGATATCAAGTACTTAATATACACAATGGTATATCACCAGCAAAATGCTCTCCTTAAGAAAGCATACTTTTAAAGTCCTGATAAACTAATGCATGTCATAAGGGAAAGAATGGAAGGTCTTGGATCTCACTTACCAGCTTGGTGACCATGAGCAAATCACTTTAGGCTTTCTGAGTTTTAGGTTCCTGAGTTTAGGGTTGTGGTGAGCATTAGGTGAAATAAGATATGTAAGGTGCACTTACTGCCCAGATAATTATACAAACTCAGAAAACCTCCATTAGCATCACTGTCATTGCCATCATTGTCCTCACAAGACAGCTCTTTTACATACATTACATCCCAGTGAAGCCTCACAACAAACCTTCAAGGAATCTATAGGGCACCCTTGAGCTCTTAACTCTTCTACTACTGTACTGTAGTAGGTATAGAATATAGTAGTGTTAGGGCTCCTTGGTGGTTCAGTTGGTTAAATGACTGCCTTTGGCTCAGATCATGATCCTTGAGAACTAGGATGGAGTCCCAAATCAGGCTCTCTGCTCAGCAGGGAGTCTGCTTCTCCCTCTGACCCTCCCCCCCATGCATGCCCTCACTCTCCCTCTCTCATTCTCTCTCTCAAATACATAAAATCTTTAGAATATAGTCATGTTAAATAAATATGAAAATGATCTGATTACTTGTTTTTCTTTTCACAAACTAACCTGAAATTCCATTATTTCAACAATTATTATAAATCTAGTGTTCCTTCCCCCTGTACCCCACTCTCACTCTTCCATCTGACTCCTTCCAGACTCTTGCTGACTTCCTTCTGACTCCTCCTTCCTTCACTACCAGACTGTCTTGTTTTCCCATTCTCTACTTAACATCACTTACTCTTTGATGCACTGCTATCTCTATTCCTACTCAGTCATTCTACTCTCTACCCTCTTCAGGGTCAGAGCTTCTCTAATTTCCACCCCTCTGTCATGATACAGAGTAGTTGACCTCTCTCTCTCTCTTTTTAAAAAGATTTTATTTATTTATTTGACAGAGAGAAACACAGTGAGATAGGAAACACAAGCAGGGGGAGTAAGAGAGGGAGAAGCAGGCTTCCTGCTGAGCAGGGAGCCCGATGTGGGGCTCAATCCCTGGACTCCGGGATCATGACTTGAGCTGAAGGTAGATGCTTAAGGACTGAGCCACCCAGGCGCCCCAGCAGTTGACCTCTCTTGATAGCAGTGCTCATCTGCTTCATCCCCTACCTGTCTGGTCTTCACTTGTCAGTTTCCTTGTGGAAGCCTCTTCTGTGAAGGCCTGCTCCTTCAGCATTGGGTATTACAAATTATCTGGCACCTGCTGGTCTCTCTGACCTCATTTCTCGCCCCTACATGATATGCAGTTATGTATATTTACTATGTTCTTTTTTTTTTTTAAGGTTTTAATTATTTGTCAGAGAGAGCACAAGAGCACAAGCAGGGGGGGAGCAGAAGACAGAGAAAGAAGCAGACTCCCTGCTGAGCAAGGAGCCCAATGTGGGACTGGATTCCAGGACCCAAGAGCATGACCTGAGCTGAAGGCAGATGCTTAACCGACTGAGCCACCCAGGCCTCCCTATCTACTATGTTCTATATCACATGACTTTTTTTTTTTTTGCAAGTAGTGATTACACTGTGCAGCCCTGTTATACTAATACACATTAACAGAAAGCACAGTGTCTGCTGACTCATCGGTGGGTTTTCCATCAAAAAAATATCATTTGAGCATTTTATAAGAATCAAAATTACTTTTTATTTATTTATTTATTTTTAATTAAAACCCAATGTGAGTTTGAGACTCACAACCGCAAGAGTCACATGTTCTACCGACTGGGCCAGCCAGGTGTGGCCCAAATCACTTTCCAGGACAGAATATAACTTAATCAGTTTTTTTTTTTTTTTTTTTAAAGATTTTATTTATTTGACAGAGAGAAACATAGCTAGAGAGGGAACACAAGCAGGGGGAGTGAGAGAGGGAGAAGCAGGCCTCCTGTGGAGCAGGAAGCCCCATGGGGGGCTTGATCCCGGGTCTCCAGGTGCCCCAACTTAATCAGTTTTTAACCGAAAAAATATGTAATATACTATCAGAAATAATATTGAGTGAGACACTGATTATTTCAGAGGCTTCTCACCTCACAAAAAAGATATTTTTTTAAAAAATATTTTATTTATTTATCTGACAGAGAGAGATCACAAGCAGGCAGAGAGGCAGGCAGAGAGAGAGGAGGAAGCAGGCTCCCTGCTGAGCAGAGAGCCCGATGCGGCCTAGATCCCAGGACCCTGAGATCATGACCTGAGCCGAAGGCAGAGGCTTTAACCCACTGAGCCACCCAGGCGCCCAAAAGAATTTTTTTAACTGATTAAACAGTTCCTGACACCAGGAACAGAAATTTGTGGTGTCAGTTTATAGGGGAGATAAAGCACAAATATTAAATGTTTCTCTTGAAGACTTGAAAAATATAATCAAACTGGCTAGAACTTAAAACAGCACAGGTTAAAATAATAAATTCACCTAATAGCTTGACAATAAGGAAAAGGTTGAAAATCTAGTATTTCATTTCAAAAATTTTAAAAATGACAAGCTTAATGAAATACATTGTCACAGATATTAGAATTAAGATATTATTTCTCTTTGTGAATGGATTTCTGTAGAGTACTGATCAAATATGCTAAAAGAAAATGGAACTAATTTCTTTATGAATTATGATGTTCTTCCTTCTCAATATTTTGTCTAAATAAATATTTAATCAGTATTATGTGTAGACTCTGTCAATAGTCAGGCAAAAGACGTTTTTTAAGAGTAGAAAAACTTCTCTTACAAGACAGAAGTACCCAGTTTTTCACTGACTATCTCAAGAGAAATTTCTGAAAAGGTAAAACACAGAGAGATATATATACACATATAGATACACATAGATCTTGTCTTTTTTATTTTTCTTGGTGATATTATTGTTCTAAGTACAAGTAGCTAAAATTCCCAGTTAATAAAAATACTACTGAACTAACTTACCTCCATAAACAATTCCAAATTGTCCAGAACCCAGTACTTCATCAGGAAAAATCTGATATACTGTGCTGATGTCCTACAGGTGCAAGTCCAATGGAAAACAAAGATGAAGTGGAACAAAATGTGAGTCCTGATAAATTATATAATTCTATTACATATATTAATTATATTACTAGGTATTTTAAGGTAAATGATAAGATTGTAAGTGCTAGATGAAATGTGCAGCTTCACTACAGAATTCAAAGCACATTCTTCAGTTAATTTAACAGTGTATTGTTTTTGCAAACTTTGGTTCTTAAGCAGCAGAGGTTTTGTAATGTTCAGTCAAATATGTTTTAACAGAGAGAAATAAGACTTGAAACTATATACTAGGCTACTTACTATAAGTATTCAGAAAGAGATTTACTTGGGGGGATGGTTATTTAGAAATTTCAGGTGAAATAATCATGGGTCCCCATCACATGTCTGTGTGAGCCCTGATTCCAATCACTTTACTCTTTATGGCTGGATGGTAGGATTCTTTATCAACTACCCACACCCAGATGAATCTAAATGCAAGAGGCTGAATGACTGGGAGTTGGAGACACCACAAAAGGATGACAATCCATTGTGACGCTTTCATCTGTGAGGTAGCTATTTTTATTATTTTTTACCACTATTGGAGGTCACAGGATCCAAATGCCTAGTCTTTTCTCTTTGAAATAATAACTGCTAAAGAAAGCATTATGTTTTAATCTATGTCTCACAGTCTCTGATTTGATGATTACACTCACAAAAATACAAACAATACTTTTCACTATGTGTTCCTATTATATCATACTACATTTTCTGCCTGTCCAGTCTTTGTCCTTTCAGAGAGTGAGTCCTTTTACATCAAATCCTACCCACTCTTATCTTTTCCTTTGTGCTCCTCCCTATAAAACAACTACCAGTTGTCTCTATTCTGTTATCCCTTCAGAGTAACCATGGAGTGAGTTCAAGGTTGCCTGGAGACAAGAAAACAAATTAATACTGTCCCAGTATCTTGAGGCTCAGCTGCTCCCTCTTTTTCATATGGCTCAATGGCCCACCCCAAATCTTCAGTGGATAACAGTGGCTGAACAGGGTGGAATGACCAGACAGGTGTCTAGAATTTTCCAAGAGGCTTACAGATTAACCTTCATTCCCCAAAGTCTTCTCTGGCTAAGCAAGAACAACAGGAATGTGCAAGTGTTTAGAAATATGTTTCAATATTAACAGCATAAGACTACACCTAACCTTCACTATGAAGCTGTCCTGATTCTCTTCATGTCAGCTTTGGTTTTCAGTTTACTTTATGGCAATTTAACAAAGGACGCAAAGCTATAACTAGTGACAAATGGAGTTTCATGGATTTTATTCTTTAAAAATTAAACTTTTGGTCATAGGCATAGCAGGGAAAATAGAGCAAAAGCTCTGAGTCACAGAACAGGATAGGAAAGGCTTTATGACATTTTGGCTGCCTGCCATGACAAAATATAATAAATTATCTCATGTCTATAATTTTTAAAAACTGAGTTGAAAGGATGGAGTTATGTGGCACAGCCAACTAGGGCATTAGAATATGGACCCATAAATCTGGATTAAGCAGTTTTCTGAGGTCTTGATATGCGTGCATGAGTTACTCTAAAAGCATCAATAACTTCTCCTATAAGATAGCACTCCTAGGTAGCAATCAAAGAATGAGAATAAGGGCATATTTAAGCTACTTGTGCAACTCAAAGAATTTATTTTGTTTGGTATTGTGTTATCTTGGCCATTAAAGGTGGGCAAATGTGAGAAAAATCAGTCACTGCGTTATAATTGTTTATCTGAGACGCATAAGAGGTATTTAGCTCTCCCCACTACAGGATATAGAAAATCACTTTAGAAAAAAATCTACATAATGTAATATTTCTAAAATCTTATGGAAGAAAAATATCCCAATAGGCTCTACTTTATTTTCTAGAAAATACTGAAAAATTACAATGTTAGATAAATAAACATGTATTTTAGGATACTTTTATGTTCCAATAAAGAACCACACTACCAAGTTTTATATTAGTAGATACACACTCACCACATTTTCTTGAATCTGGCAATTTGATACCGAAATACTCACAGAAATATCTCCTGGAAATACATGTTAAAAAATACACAAAAGAAGTAAGAGAAGTAACAGCAAAGCAAGGAGATACATGTTTACTAATCAAGCCGCAGGGCTGTTTTTAAATCACAGCAATGAAATGTTTTTAGGAATATGTTCATTAGAATATTTCTTTCCTTTTACAATTACAGATTTACTCTGTACTTGGCTTTGAAAAATAATATTTTGTCAGTTTAGAGTCTGGAGTCCTGAAGCTTTAAGTTAAATGCTGGCTGCTGCTTCGCAACTCTGGTAAAGCTGAGACAACGTAATCTCTCTAAGGCCTGATTTCCTTACATGTAACACAGGCAAATCATTAATGTCCACCTGTCAGGGTTGTTTTAGGCACTGAAATAGAGACCTCATGTAAAATGCTTAGCACCCAAATAAACATATGGAACCTATTTTTATGTACATTGGTTTATACATTAAGTGAAAATCTGTGATCAATCACCAGATAACTTACCGAGATTTGAAAAACAGGTCTATCCCCCCCCCAACAGCCTTCATTATTAAGGGCCATTATGAAATTTAAAATTAAACATTTTTACATGGCTATACCTCTAAAATATCTTTTTAAAGTTCATCCTCAACACTTGATCATGGTTGCATTTTGATAAAATCTGTCTCATTCTATTAACTTACTAACAGATTTCTTCCTGGGATACAATTATCTAGAATTTCCAAGTATTCTGCACAGAGTACCATGTTAGACTGGCATCTCAGATCAAATGCAAGCTGACTAGATTACTCATTTTCTTATGACCAACAGTTCTAGGTTTCTGCTCTCACCTAATATATAGGTTTATATGAATTTGTTCGACTGTTCATATAAAATAAACAATAACCTAGGATAATTTAATGAAATACCTTAGTAGGTGGAGTAGCTTCTATTTAAGAGACCCTATGTTCTCCAATAAACTACGTCATCCCCAGAGAAGCTCTCTTCATCTGTTCTACAGACACAGAACTAGAGTAGACTCACTGTGAGAGTTGGTTCCCGAGCCTACAGTTGAGCCCTTGGGAATGACGGGCATGAGGGCGTGCTGGATCGCCATCTCCCACATCCTGGCCACGTCTGCGCCAACGCCACTGGTGAGGACACTGCTATTTGGTGGTGGGCTGGAAGGATTGACCACGTTTTCTCCCACATAATACACTACATTGGCTGTAGTGATCTCAAAACAATGAGGATTGGCCCCATTAGGAATTAAAGCTGAAGGTTTTGCTGGTTCCAGAGATAAAATTTCTGATAAAGGAATTTCCTGTGGAAGAAAGAGTGTACTAACTGCAGTTTATCAAAAGTCTATAAACTTTCAAATAAAATTCACACTAGGCACATGTGACAAATGACATTACAAACGGCCATCGTTCAAGTAAAATAGTTGTATTAAACACAGAATACTGTTAAGCAAAATTAAAAAACACCTTTACTAGGGGAAACTTTATCATCTCTTGCCAAAAAAATTCAAGTGCCTTTTTTATTATGTTCATGTGGCAAAAAAAAAAAATGTACAAATAGGAATGATGATTTTGAACCTGTATCAAGATCTAAGAATAAAAATGATTAATTTTTATAACTGTGAGATAGAATCACAACACTTTTGAAATGCATTTGGATATACATGGCTGCTGCTAAGTTTTCACTATCCTTTTAGGCAATAAAAATGAATCATATAATTTGATTCAATGGATGCTAATATAATAATACAGCCAAATGAACAGTTTTAGTGAGGTAGACCACAGAGATTGGTTTTAAAAGCAGTGGCTTTTAAGACAATTTTGTTGGTGAAAAAAAAAAATTAATCACCACATTGTCTACCCAGAGGTATGGAGTGACTAAGAAATAATAATTTTTAAAATAAGTTTTTCATTTAAAATTTAATGAAGTTTTCCTCTTCTGTTAGAGCTGTGTAAAGTAGACACTGTGAGTCATATCAACTATGGCTGAGGCTGTATTAGTTTTGAAGGAGAGGGTATATACTGTTTTCTCTATGAACTTCTTTTGGAACCATGTTTTGCTGGGTGATACATTGTGTGACATCTGTATCATTTCACATAGAGAGACAAAATAGAAACTGCTGCCAAATTTTTCTCTAGAGCAAAGTATTCCTCATGCACATTGGCAATGCGTGGAGACATCATACAATGTCTCTTAACCCCCTGTGGAAGGTGCTGCAAGATGACAGATGAACAAAAAAGCTGGATGTAGTGGATCTCAAGAGTTTTCTTGTAGCTAATCTGCTGGACCTTGAATTTTCTAGTTAAAATACTCAATAAAACTTCCTCTTCTCCACCAACACTCTATGGAGCCAGCACTCCTCAGGGAAATCTGAAATTCACAGATGACTAACTTGGGGTCACAATCTGATTCCCCCCAAATCTGAAACTACAGGAAAAAAAAATCTGCAAGGAGCACAAAAAAGTCACATCCATTAGATGTATTTTGTACTCCTAAAATCCTACATTCCCAAGAAGACAAGAGGGAGCAGGAGATTCCAATTGAGGCAAGAGCCATCCTTACCTTGTAGTACCTGCTTCCGGTGTCATTTTGAAAGAGGGTAATACATTTGCTGTCCAATCTCCAATAGTGCCGTTTCCGCTGAAACAGAAATTAGATTTAGGATCTTTTAAATATATTTTAAATACCCAAGATGAAAAAAAAATACCAAAGAATGATAAAGCCAGAACATTTTCCCAATGGAGACATAAGATCTGATGGTGGGAAGTTCATGGGATCTAGACCAGGAAGACTCACACTGAATTTTAGACTCTAGAGGAAGATATGACTATTTAGCAACTGTGTGATAAGTTTCTGCATCTACATCAGAGAGTTAGGAGTAATAAAGGAGATAATATATCTGCACCCAGTGTAGTGCCTGGCACTTAGTGCATGCATAGTAAGTATTTCTGTTTTTTTAAAGACATAGTTATTTTAGAGAGAGCAAGCATGTAGGAGGTAGGGGCAGACAGAAACTGACAGAGACTCCTTACTGAATGCAGAGCCCAAGGAGCTTGATCTCATGACCCTGAGATCACCATCTGATCCAAGAACTCAGAGTGATGCTTAACCTAATGCGCCACTCAGGTACATTTCTATTTTAAAATTTATTTGACTGCTTGCAGAACTACAGGTGGATTTGTAGTTTGTAATAAAAAGGATATAATAATATAATAAGAGATAATAAGAGATGTAAAATTTATGTATACTCATTATTTCAGAACAAAAGGAATACCATGCTTATCCAGTCAAGTATTCGGGCCTCCATTAGAGAGGGAAGAATTCTGAATATTACAGAAGCATTAAAGAATATTTTGTTGGATGTCAAGTCTGACATCAACATAATAAAGTCAGGGGAATGCATCAAGCTGTACGTTCTCTTAAGTCCACTACAGATGTAAACTTCCATGATTTGATGAGGTCCTTTCAGCCTAGGTACATATGCTCCATGATTCTAGGTGTGTGTGTGTGTGTGTGTGTGTGTATTTTCATCTTTTTATTTTTTATTTTTAAAAAATATTTTATTTATTTACTTGACACAGCAAGAGAGGGAACATAAGCAGGGAAAATGGGAGAAGGAGAAGCAGGCTTCCCACCGAGCAGGGAGCCTGATATGGGGCTCAATCCCAGGACCCTGGGATCGTGACCTGAGATGAAGGCAGACCCTTAATGAATGAACCACCTAGAAAGCTCTGTATTCATCTTTTTAGAATAAAAAGGCCTACTAGTATTCTTGGTCTCAAACATAACTAATCTTAGGCCAGTCGAATATATTAGATATGCTTTAAATACTATATGTATGCCAAGTCTAGGAAGAACTAGAAGATGATATTCAAATGGATCCACATTAAGTCATATAAATCTCTCTCCAGCAGAGAGGACTGATATTATAGATAGAGTAATTAGTTTATGGGTGTCTACATATCTAAAGAAATGTTGGGGATCCTTTAGATAGGAGGTGAGAAGGGAAAACACTACCAGTAACTGAGAAAGGTGCTTATCACCAAATGTCAATTAGTTCAACAAAAACAATGATTTTTTCTCTCTTACACACATGCACAATCTCATTCATCACCCATTAGAGAAGTCTGGAGTAGTGAACACCTCAGACTACATTTAAAAAACTAAAATATGTTGTCCTCTAATAAATCCAGGATCATTGTATTCCCAAATGGGTCAGTTTTTAAGTGAACACTTAAAGATTTAAGAAGTATTTAATAGTTATCATCATTTTTTCTCTCCCTAAAAATGCAGTTTTTTTTTTTTTAAATTCTGAATCACAAAGGAGCATTCTGGAAGCACATGCTGTCATTTTCATGACTGTTATAAAATGACAGGTTAGACATTCAAGTTGTTTGGAGGTCATCTCAAGTAACAGAGGTAAATGACTGTTTCCCTGGGATTGCTGTCTATACTTTTTCCTAACTCAGTTGCTTACCCAACTACATCTGACACCCAGAGACTGTGACTGTGTTCCACCTGACCTTCTGCCATGCCCAAACGGAGGTTTGCTCCGGGTAACTCATACCTCCCGAGGTCCTGATGAGGCATTAGCAATCCTTCTGATGAAAGCTAAGGAGCCAAGAGTCAACTGCAGGCTGTGCCTCTTACCAGGGTGTCCTTACTGGTGTAGTGGACCATCCATCCTTCTTTCAACACTGTGCTGCTTTTCCTTTTCGTGTGTTTGACAGACTGCACGACTCTCATGAGCGGGATATTGTTGCTTGTTGATGGACTTGAAAAGTCAAAATATTTAGGATGAGAAACGTTTTTAGATACAGATCTTTTCCTGCATAAAACCTAATTTCGGCTATTTTAGAGTGGAAGTCAAAAAACATTCGCATCCCATTTTTGGTGAAATGTATTTTCAGAAAACCATGGTTCAGAATCTGGATTACTCTGAGTGATAGGCACCTCACATGAACTCTGCAAAAATCCAGGGGCAGGATAATAATCACTTTAGTCTTTAGGTTGAACCGCATGGTGTTCAGTTTTTGGGGAAACATCAGATAGATTTCCGTCTTAGTGTTCTGAGGCCATAGTTTCAGAATACACAAAAAGTTTACTTGCTTACTTATCACAGACTACAGACAAAATGTTAATAATGTGCATAATATCACAGAACACGAATCTGAGTCTGGATAATTTCATAAAAAGTAAAATGTGCTATTTAAACTCCCTTAAAGAACTATTGTTCATAGAATTATGCTGATCCTTCATCTCTTTGCCTTTCCCTTCTGTCTCTTCCTGTCTGCTTCCCTAACCACTATGCATATATGCAAGCACCTCCCCCAGTATTTTCCCTACTTTGATACTACAGAAATGTACACCTTCAAAAGACAGTTCCATCATGAGACTGATATTTTCCAATATATTTCTTATGCCATTAAATGGAAAAAAAATCCAATTACTTTATTGCTCTACTCATGAACAATTTCAGTTTGCCAATAAATATGGCATTTATAAAATGGACACAAGAGTTTGAATACATTTTATAACATAAATCAGAGGCTGGGAAACTTTTTCTGCAAAGGATCAGGTGTAAACATTTTTAAGCTCTGCAGAATACTTAACTCTGCCACTGTGGTGCAAAGCAGCTACAGACAATATGAATAGTCACGCCCATGTTTCAATAAAGCTTTATTACAAAGCAGGAAGCAGACTCATTGGCCATAGTGTGCTGATCCCTGATATCAAAAATGGGGATCATCTAGTAATTAAGAAGTATAGATGATTAAATACTAAGTATAAAATTTCACATACTTCTGAAATAAAATACAGAACAGTAAGAGATAGACATATATGATATTTGTATAAGGGGCCATATATAAGATAAATGGTGTCCACTGAGGTTTGCCCCTGATCTTTGCAGGTCTACACAATGAGCTCTGAACAAACATTAACTTAGTAGTAAATCTGTGGCTGGCAAATATGAGTAACTCTCACATGCAAAAGAAAAAGGATCACAGAAAGAGGCAGTGCTAGGAAAGGATGCAAACTTATACCTCTGTAAGGCGATCCAGACCTCCTAATCCCACTGGCTCTCCTCTACAGTTCACAGCGCATTCATAAATAAATCAAGCACTGTTCTTTATTAAATTTCTTTTTCAATAGATAAAAATAGCAAAGACTCTTTAAGTGGAAATTCTCCTGCTGGAGTGAGACTGGGAATGCAGCTCTAACCTGATGGTTCTGTTGGAGTCTTCAGGGTCGGGATCGGGGTCCTGCATTTCCCCACTGTCATTCTGGCACTCTGCCATCACCACCTCAGCATCTTGAACCATTGCCTCCTCCATGTCATCCATGAGCCCACTGTTCCTTTCACTGTCATTGTCATCACTCCCTTCTTCCATGACCACATCGGACTCTGCACCGGGGCTAAGCAAATCTAAAAAATTGTTTTGCCTCCATGAAGATAAGCCTCTAGGATTAGAGTCAGGGCTTAAGAGAGTTAGGCAATCCTACAACATATCAGTTGGAAGCCCTAAAAAATACTTATTTCAAGAATTTATCTTCTCTTTCCTTCTTTTCAAAATTTTAGTTTGTAAGTATCTGAAATTATCAGAGGATGAACAGATAATTTTACAAGCAGATGTTTCTTTTTTATATCCCTAAGCCTAAAAACATGAAAAGACACGGAGAGCCATGGCAGGAAGCCAAGGGTGGGATAGAAGCAAAGTCCTAGGAAGCAAAGTGATACTAGGAATGAGTGAGGAAGAAGCTGGTCTATTTCAGTAGCACAGCCTTGGTGGGAAAAAGGGGATACACGGGAGTGTGAGGGAACCTTTCACATGCAAGATGACTCAGGGTCATTGATTCTTGCTATTCCAGTAATTTTTTAAGTCATGTATTCCAATATATCAAATTGGTCACATAAGCAGCAGTTTTTAAATACTTAAGATATTTGATATTTGAAGTAATATTAAATCTTGTCTTCAAGCATTTGATTGTAATGCAATAAATTATAATTACTGTTGGCCCTTGAACAACATGGATTTGGACTGTTTGGGTCTATTTAGACACAGATTTTTTTGATCAATACAGTATTGTAAATGTATTTTTTCTTATAATTTTCTTAATAACACTTTCTTTTCTCTAGGTTACTTTATTATAAGGATATAGTATAGAATGCATATAAATACAACATGCGAGTTAATCAGCTATGTTATTAATAGGCTTCTGGTCAACAGTCAGCTGTCAGCGGTCAAGTTTTTGGGGAGTCAAAAGTTACAGTCAGATTTTCAGCTGCCTGGGGGTGGAGGTGGGGAAGGGCGCTAGGTAAGTTGTTCAAGTGTTGACTGTACTTACTAATGCAGAGTTCTTAATTTAAAACGGGAAAATAGATCATGGACCTCAGCCCAGTAAGTTTGGGAAATTCACATTTTTACCAGGTTTTTCTAACTGTATGGGAAAATGCAACTTCAAAGTAATCAACAATATAAAAAACGGCACTGTTTCCTCTTAGTTCCAGTTATCAAGAACATACTGACATTTCCTGGGCCTGAACAAAGTCAATTCCACATGCCACAGAAAGTTGGAAAACTGCCAAGCTTTCCATTTTGGCAGCTAATCCATGAACCTCCGAGGCAGGAACTGGAACAGGAATGCTTTCCTTCAGAGATTTCCCCTCTTCTTCTTCTAGGTACATATTTCTTCTAGAGAAGAAAGTTCTAGAGCAAAGTTAGCCCTTTATTCTTCAGAGTTTAAGCAATAAAAATACTCAATTTGTTTCTCTGGCTCTCTGTCTGTCATTTTTTTTCTCCCACAGGAATCACAAACTGGTATTAGATTGATGGTATAAAGCAGTCCACTGTCTACTGAAAAAGTTAGCCTGGGGTATTAAGTCAAATATTTTGCTAAGACTCCATTAGGAATACTATGTGGGAGGAAAATGTCAGCTGTTCCTTTTGGGCATGGTATTTTTCTTAGGAGTCCTTTGGTGTTAATTTTTACACTTAAAGAGTTTTCCCAAAAGAATATTCCCAAGCATAAAAAATAACATATATTTTTAATTGGGTGAATTAAATTTCTTTTTACTATTATTAAATATTCAAGTTCACAAGCACACATATAATGGAATTAACTGGGGGGAAGAAGGAAGTGGGAGATTATTTCTTGATAGTTCATTCTCTGATTCTTCCCTCCCTTGACAGGGAAGAAAAATTAAACTTTATCCCTGTGCTTGGAATGAGAAGGATGGAGAAAAACAGACCGAGAGCTATAACTTACAGGCATTCCAACATTTTCTATGCTTCTGAACAAACTAGGAAAGGAGTATTAAGAAGAAAGTGGAGAAAGAAATTCTGAATATCCAAGTTTTGAGTACTGGCTGTCCACTGCATAAAAATCAAGCAAAGCTCTTTGGTTTTTCATCAACACTCAATGAGGAGTGCTTTTCTAAAGTAAAATAGGAACAAACTGAGCCCATAATTTACTCTGGGCTGGGTCACAAGTATCTCGACAACAACAAAAAAATCCCGTATGTCATTATGGACACACTCTTGAACAGGGAGGAAGAGCAGATGGGACAGTTGGTCTCTCGCTTACCTCCATTAATGGTCACTTCGCCGAGGCAGTTGTTGGGCACTTTGGAGGCACAACGTTTGTGACAGTTGAATCTGCAATCTGATCGTAATGATTGTAAAAGGAAACAAAGACCAAGCAATTATCAGAAGGAGAAGCTGTGGACTAAGAAAAAGAACAGTGATTTCAAATGGATGAGGACAACTTTCCAGATCAACCTGCGGCTGGTGACAAAGGCCCAGGGCAAGATCCTCCTTACCTTTGCACTGGAGGCCCTGCCGAAAAAGCCCCTTGAGGAGCTTCTTGCAGTACTGGCACACGGTGGGCCGGGTGTATGAGTGGATGACGAATGTGTGCGGCACTTTCACCTTAGACATCAAAATCTTGTCGAGCTGAATCGGTCGCCCAATGTATGACTGAGAATTTGACCTCTTCTCTCGACCAATAAATGACTCAGATGGTGACTTTTGCTATGTTTGAAATACAATAAAGCATAATAAGTTGTAAGAGATGACTTGATTTATATATACGCACAAACATATAAACATACATACATAGAAACATATATACTTCTTGATTTTTTTGTTTTACTGTTTAGTGGTGGGGTCCATAAGGAAATGAGAGGAATAAACTAAAACCATGTTTCTGTTATTTAATGTAACTTAATACCCCCTCTATTTCTCGTCTGATATACTTTATCACCTAAAAAGAAGAGAATTAGAGATCAGAATATTTGAACTTGATTTCAAGGACTTTCAATTCTGGGGCTTTAAAAAAGTAACCTAATTAGTTGTAATACAGAAGTATAAATTCGAAAGCAAACACACAATGGTCCTTCACCCTACTGCACATGTTATATCATTCATGTTTTCTGAAGTATGACATGCAAAAAAAGGCAAGCAAGTCTGCATACCACATCATCTGAAAAGTGCTTACAGTTTCTCTGAAGATCCTCAAAGAAAAAATAAATATGGCTTTATATTATACCACAACAGCTGAAACGTGAAGGATTAAAATTATACTGTCATTTTTATGATTAAAAAACAAAGCAACTAGTGGACTATACAAGACACACAAATATGGGTATTTGGTTATAATTACATATCTGTACACTCTTGTCTCTCATTTTAAAATTTGATCAGCCCAGTACACAGATTTTTTTTTTTACTTAAATGAATTAAAATTAAGTGTGTTTCTATGTTTTTGGGCAATTTCATGTAGCTCTTGATATCATGGAAATGTATTTGGGAGTGATCAGAATAATGTACTTTGGAATTATCAGAATAAAAGAGGAACTGAGTTACTTTTTAATAGTTATTATACTTCTAGATCTCATTAAGCTCCTACCCTCAGTTATCACTGTGTGAAGCACCTCACAAGACAAGCTTCATTATCTATAATCAAGGCATCTAAGCACATAAAATTTAAATATATTCTTTTGAGTGAAATGCTACAAGAGTTGAAACATGAACCTACATTTGTTTGCCTCCAGAGCCCTTTTATTATTAACTTACTCAGTTTCTGATTTTGAATGGTTACTGCCAAGATGAGAAAAAAAAAATCATATTTATGTAAAATTTCCACCCATTTCAATGCCTATGAGCACCAAAGGTAGCACCATTTGTTACCAAATGGGGATATTTTGATTTGCATATTTACTAGCTGCAATAAAAAGAAATTTGAGATGACATTCTACATAATTACAACCCTATAAAAGAAAACTATACAGGATAATTACTCTGGAAATGTTCAACTCTTTTTTTTTAAATTTTTTTTTTAATTTTATTTATTTGACAGAGAATGAAACACAATGAGAGAGGGAGAAGCAGGTTTCCCAACGAGCAAGAAGCCCGATGTGGGGCTCGAGGATCATGACCTGAGCCAAAGGCAGACACTTAACGAATCAGCCACCCAGGCACCCCTGAAAATGTTCCACTCTTGCAGATAAGTTTAAGGAGCTTATAATGATAGGCCAAAGGTTTGCCGGACCAGAATCATAAATATGAATATACCGAATAAATATCTTCAATGGAATTGAAAAATTATTAAATCCACAGGGTTAGGTCTCAGTTTTATGTGTCCTTGAGTAAGTTTAGCTAATAGGCCAGTTTTAAGCATAGACTAAAATGAAATTTGATATTTTTCCATAGTTGGAAAGTTTCAACACTCAGAATAAGAGTTGATCTAATACCACATTTTAAAATGTTCTCAGATTTGGAAAACTCTAAGAAACATTGACCAAATCACTCTTTTGCTTAATTTAAGACACGTAATTCTAGGCTATGTTAACAGAACCCATGTCACAAAGATCTATGTACCATGGAGGAAAGTCACTTAGAAGAGCAAGAGGCAGCCTGAACAATTGAAATGTTTTCTTCGTAGCCAACACAGCAACATTCACATAGGCACTGCCTTAAACTACAAGTCATTTCCTTTATTACCTTCAAGGCAGGATTGCAAACAGAATTTCAAAATTTTATGTGAATTTATAGAAGAGAAGTTAGCTCCCACTGTGGCCCAGATACTGTATTATACACACCTTCAGGCATTGCTGAGATTCACACAGCCCCAAGTATGCTTGGCACAGAGTAACAACTCACAAATTCTGTAAGTTATAGTGTCAGAAATTAAGACTTTAATAGCACATAAGATTTAATAGCAATTTAAGGTTTTAATAGCATTAATAAAGAGTGCCCTCCTGGCATTCATGACATTTTTAAATTAAAATCAGCTAGCATCACAACCAGAATTACGTATCATTACCTTCCTTATAGTTCCAAATACATTACTTAATTTCAATGTGGCCTATGTTTCTAAATTAAAAAGTAAAGCCTTAAAATCTTGAGATGGGTTGCATGCATGGTGATTTACGTGGGAACTGATTTACTGCTAGGAGGATCTCGTGTTGTCTAATTTTACTAGATAACAAACACTTTGGGAAAGGGAGATTGGGAAAGGCTTCAGGAATTTTGTTTGCAGAATTATATTCTATGTTTCTGGAGCA
The DNA here is from genome assembly GCA_004023965.1 of Spilogale gracilis. Taxonomy (NCBI): domain Eukaryota; kingdom Metazoa; phylum Chordata; class Mammalia; order Carnivora; family Mephitidae; genus Spilogale; species Spilogale gracilis. Next base: position 20,095 of record PITA01007311.1, read on the forward strand.
TACATATACACATGCATGTGCTTTTCCGTAGGAGGATGCACATCTCAGAAGCTAAGATGAAAAAGGAAGACAGGGTCATTATTTGAAAACTTTGTAAGTGCTTATATCTATCCATTCTCTAATCAAAATGCAAAACAAGGCCTTCATCGATATATAGCAGATTGTAAAACAAAAGTCTATGAAATAAGGCATTGTTGACGTAAATGTTAAAGAACCACCTTTTCTGTAATCCTGCCAATCATCCCTTTGAAACTACTTCTAATGATGTGAACACAAATCCAACATTCCTAAGGATTTTCAGAATCAGTGATACATTCTTCCTTAATAATTAATATTCAGTTACCACTTTAAGCCAAAAAAACATAATTTCAATCATGTGAAGTTTTATCTGAAGGTATAAGCCATAACTACACTGTTTCATTTGTTCTATCAAGTTACAAAGTAGGCAAAACTTAGAAATTGGTAATATAAAAAACCCAAACAGATCCTTAACAAAATCTCATGGATCTAAACCCAACTAGCTTGGTCTTTAAAATAACTTCAACGTGAAGTTAGACTTAGTGGTGAGTCAAAGTCAAGGGTAACGTTGACTTAAACAACCAGACTTTTGTGCATGTTGACACGTTATCATACAACATAAAGAGGAAGAGTCTTATTTCTTCCTTAAATCATTTTACTTTTTTATTTGTTTGTATAATTATAATACCCAGAGTCGTTTAAGATCTTCCCTTTATTTCTTTTTTAAAGTAGGCTCCATGCCAAGACAGAAGTGAATGTGGGGCTTGAACTCATGACCCTGAGAGGAAGAGTCAGATGCGTAGCTGGCTGAGCCACCCAGGTGCCCCATAAGATCTTTCTTCAAAGTCAACTCTGGTGAAGGGAAAATTCTTCTTTACTCATCAACACTAGTGAAGGTTTTACTAGGGTAACTAAATGGTGCTTAATTATCTTCCACTGTTACTTGCTGTTTCAGTTTGGCACCACGTATTTCATGAACCTGAGCAACCTGCAGAATGATTGTTTTCTACAGGAATAGGGAGGGAAGTGGAAATGCTCTGGAATGGGAACAACTACATTTTGTTTCATTCTGCTTCATTATTATGTTCAGAGCAAAAACTGGCTCAAAACTTACAGAACAGATCTCACATTTCCTTCTCTATAATTATGGCAAGCACATGCAGGAGGATGTACTTCTAAAAATTTGCATTTCTACATTAGCCAGTGGTATTATGAACTGTTCTTTTCCTGCATGGAGGAGCTTAGATCAAGTTACAGGTGTGCAACTTTTGGGGAGAATTGACATAACTGTTAAGTATGGTACTGGGAGGCCTGTGTATAAACGATTTCATTTGGCAAATTATAGCTGATGCAAAGTGCAAAGATTTCTTCTCTGTTCTCAGTGTAAGATGTATCACATCACAGACAGGAGAGAATATGAAAACAGAAAAATTGTGAAAGCTGATTCTTACAGCCAGGATTAGAGATGAAACAAAGATCAGCAAGATTAATTTTTAAGTTCGTAGTGTTGTAAAGTGTCCGTAGTATTCTTATGCTAACAGTATTCATTTGAAATTACAGCAAAAGTTGAAACTATATGCACTGAACACCTACTTACATAGATAATAGACCCTGCTTCTCTATGGACTGAATTTGTTTTTTAACCTGGTATGCTAAATTAATGACTCAGCAAGTTTGGAACCTTCCCAGGAAATGACTGCTTAGATTACATTATGGAAACTCCAACTGCCAGCACGTCTTTAACACTTAACAGGACTCTGAAACCATTTCCCAACAAGATATATTCCACTTCACGGTTCAAAATGAATTCTCTGCACCAGGAAAGCTAGAAAAGAGAGGGGAAGAGTTACCTTGCCTTGTCATTTGCTGATTGCCACTGATGTAAAAAATCAAACATAAGATTTTGGAAGATAAAAGTCATTTTACTAAATGCCTGATTCAAATGAAAACATCTGCAGTATTAATAAGTTTATATTGACTAAAATTTACTCCACAGCCTCATATTGGGAATGAATTTGGGCTGATATAGTCTCCCCTTGACTTAAAGAGAAACAGAAAAGTAGAGAATGTTTAGCGTACATGCTGACATCCTTTTTGGACTTGTCTCAATCATTAGGCAATAAGCTCCTAAGAGAAGGACACTGACTTAATCGTATTTTCCTCTGTTAATGGAAGACGTGCCTGGTACATGATAAACGATACACACTGCGTGAACTGAACGGGATTAATGCTTTCAAGAGGTAACTGCGTGGAAATAATCGGTGTGACATTTCGATAGAGATACTCAAATACAGACTATCATATAAGCCTCATTTTTCAAAAAAAAAATTTTAATTTGAGAGAGAGAGAAAGATCAGGAGGAGGGGGACAGGCAGGGAGAGAAAGAGGGAGAGGAAGAAGCAGGCTCCCACTGAGCAGAGAGCCCAACTCGGGGCTCCATCCCAGGACCCGGAGATTGTGACCTGAGACGGAGGCAGATGCTTAACTGACTGAGCCACCCAGGCACCCCAAGCCTCTTTTTAAAAGTAATATTATATAGGTTGTAACTCGGACATATTTGCTTTACAGGATTTCAATTTTAAGAGAGTACAATTGGCTAAGGGATAGTTTTCATTGCAACTGCTCTCTGTACTTGTCTCCCTGTTCCTCACACCCTGCTTGCATATCCAACACAAAGACAACATCTGTTAGAATGCTTCTGCTCTAGAAAGAGAAGGACACTAAGTTCAAATACTTGTAGGTTGCTAAGATCAGTAGGTAGACGCTCAGTATTGGGGATACAATAGAGAATAGTGGGGACTGTGGTAAATTGGAGGACGGTCCAGAATAAAAGGAATGGCCACTGCTCATACACTGCTGATTGCTGCCATGTGAGTATGTGAGCCCAGTGTTGTCAGGCCTCTTAGTTTTTCAAAACAAGCAGGAAATCTAGTCGTTTTATGAAATAACTCTATTTCTAAATGTTGGCAACCCTGGAAAAAATTTCAATGTGCCAGTCAACTTACTTGGGGAATAAATCTGGTCCATGATCTCAGGAATTCTAAGATCTGTGAACTACGTAATGACATAAAACACTTTCTTTAAACTTTGTATGTGCCAAGCTCTTTTCATAGCACTTCATATTCACTAATTCATTTAATCTCCATGCCACCGGTGTTATAACCCCTATTTTACAACTAAGAAAACTGAATCTCAGGGAGGTTACATCATTTGGCCCAGATTATATAGTCTGTCAGTATCAGAAGGCTGAACTCAGGTAGTCTCATGCCAGGTGATACTAGTGATTCCTCTTCCTTAGCCCCTTCCAGCACTCACATCCCCTGGCTTTATGACAATATGAAAATAGAAAGCATTTTCTTCCCTTCATGAAAATCATGGTGAAAGAATTCTTGGGGTGTGGGGAGTGAGAATAATTACATAATAACATGTTCTACACATGCCAAAATGCAGTGTGAAAATATTGTGAATCCCTTAACCTTGACCTACAGAAGAGACTTTCAACCAGCTTGTCTGTGCTCAGAGGAGAGCATCTGAGACATGCATGTTTTCCAGAACAGAATGACAAGGTGAATAAACAGCTTCTATTGTATGAGAATCACTCAGTTGCCTGCCTCCTTTCCTATTCAGGTGCTGTTACTCTTAAAAGATACAGCACAACGGTGTGAAAATATCCAACCAAACATTAATCCTTTATTTCAAAAGTTTTAAGATCTAGCACTTTGGACTATCATTCAAAGAACTGGGCGGAATAGTGCCTTATGATAGTTCCCTTCTCCTGCCATCGTGAGTGATCTATTTATTTTTATAAGTGTTGCCTGGGGCAAATCTTACCCAAAAGCCCAATTCAGACGCTGCAGGACATAGAAAGACCAGTAAATAATTCTCTGTGCCCGATAACCTTAAATCCAATAGAATTCTGGATACAACATAACTGTTACTATCAACAATCACAACATGTGCTCTTGCCTTCATTCTGCATGCAGGGTTCTGCTTTAGTCTTCAGATTTCAGTTCATATGTCACTTTCTCCAAGAGACCTTCAGGCCACCCAGCTTACTGCTCAGTCCCCGTTCACGTTCACATGCTGTCACTCTCTGGCATGCCATCCTGTCTCCTTTAGAGCTATTACTGCAGCCTGCAACTGTCTATTCACCCACTTGCATACTGGATTTTCACTGTTTCCTTTCAATACAATATAAGGGCCCTGAGGAGAGAACCGTGATGGTTTTGTTCATCACCATATCACCAACTTCTGAAATACTGTCTCGCACAGATAAAGTGCCATATATATGAAGGTTTAAAGAAAAGAAAAACCACCCCTATGGTGGAAGGAAAGGGGGCCGTTCAGAAAAAGGATTCCTGAAGAATAAGCATTTGACATCAACCCTGAAGAGACTCTTGCCATGAATGACTACGTTGAGACAACCTGGAGATTTCTTTTATTTATTCTGATACCTCTTTATCTCCCTTTGAAATGATTAGCTAACCCTACCCCTAGCTGCTGCCAGTAAAACATCACTGTGAAGGCTCAGTCTGAGGCTGACCCCTTTCCGAAGCAAAAAGAAACTATCAGCTTCTCTCAACAGCACTTAGATGAACACACTACCTCACTCAAGGAGTGAGGGATTTTCCCACACAGGCCAATTGTTGGGCAAAAGATACATCTGAAGACCGCTGGGAAATGGAATTCATAGAGGAACGCCCCTGTTTCCATGCCCTGTACTTCACTGAGTAGAGGGAAGTTAAGCTGTTTGGTGACTTCTGACTGTTACAATTCTGATTCTACGTCCCTTGAACTGCCTGCCAAGCATGCCAGATAAATGAGCGTGACTCCCCACTCAGCTGGATACCTTAAATTTATATAGCACAAATAAAAGCTAATCAACAGAGTTGTTATAGGGCAGGAAAAAAAAAGTGTGCCCTTGCTTAGTGGTGACCGATGCCGTATTTTACAGTGGAGAATGCATTTCTATTAATGTTGGCTAAATTTGTGAAAGATTTCATGGTAATAACATATATATATATATATATATATATATATATAAAATCTTGTATTAAAAATACAAGATGGTCTGGATTTTCTGAGTGCTAAAATAATCTTGAAAGTTACATTAACTTTTTTTTATTGCATCACTCTTTTTTGGGTAAACAAAGATGAAGGGTAAAGGAACCTTACTACCAACTTAAGCGATTCACCCTTTGTAGGGAAAGCCCCAGAACCCTTTAAGAACTGTTGCAAATTACATGCACTTGTTCTTACAAAATGTCAGTTACCAACATCCTACAAACTGTGGGATCTTAGAGGAAAGGGGGAAACATAACAGATTTCATCTCTTTTTACTTGAAGGTCATGTGACCTTAATGTGGGGCACTCTAAATTTACATAATAAAAAAGGAGCACTTTCACTGAGGAAGAAAATAATTTTGCATGTCAACAGTTTCTTCTCTGGGGCTTCAAACGTCAGAGTTGGTCTACAGGTTGAAAGTAAACTATAAGGTAAATAGATTATGTGGAAAAAATCAAGAACAGTGATGTTAGGTACATCCATTCCCAGAGTATCTGATCCTGCCTAAGTTGACAGGGGCCTGGTCTGGGTTCATGAACTCACAGGAAAGCTGAATGAAATGATCTGGAAAGAGGCTATCATACTGATTACTGCTGTAGAGACACCAAGGAAAAGCTGGAAAAGTGTACCATAAACACAGTTTAATGCTATAAAGGTTAGCCTCTCCTTACAAAAATAAGTGTAACTTATTTTGGGCTCATAGGGATAATTTTTTTTTTAAAGATTTTATTGATTTGACAGAGAGAAACACAGCCGGAGAGGGAACACAAGCAGGGGGAGTGAGAGAGGGAGAAGCAGGCTTCCTGCCTAGCAGGGAGCCTGCTGTGGGGCTCGATCCCGATCCTGGGTCTCCAGGATCATGACCTGAGCCAAAGGCAGTCGCTTAACCAACTTAGCCACCCAGGCGCCCCTCATAGGGATAATTTTATAGTATTTTATAGAATCTTAACCTACAACAGTAAGTGGTGAACATGTAGCACTGTGTGTGTGTGTGTGTGTGTGTATGTGTGTGTGTACATGCATTTGCGCTTCTGAAACATGGTAAAACCAAAGGTTAGATTTTAATGTAACTCAGTTAAAAAAGAGAGAAGATGAGACTTTTTCCTCATCAATTTTGAGTTTAAAAAATATAGGATATCACTACCTCAAAACAATTATGCCACTCAGTAGTATTTTCAATGCCCAGCTACAGAAAAATAGGTATCACTGAAAAACTGGGCTATTTGGAGAAAGAGGTATATATACTTGTTCATAATTTCTGGACATTGTTTCATCTTGTATTTCATGGTATTAATTATCAAAATGGCAATATTTTCACTCATCTTGAGAATGGAGAGAGGAATTCATCTGCCAAATAGAACCAAATATTAGAAAACCAGGTCTAATGATTCAAGTAAAATCATGTATCTAAATATTTCTGAAAACACGGATAAATACATTAGAAGCTGAATTATTTTTCAAGTCTTGGGAAGTCTAATTTATAACACCCTCATTCTAATTTTCCACTTTCCTCACACTTCATTATAACTTCTCATAGACAAAACTTTATTTCATTTTTTTCTGGGTAGACACAAGCCTCATGAAGACACAAGCTCTCAAAGTTAACAGTGAGTAATCTTTCTTTCTCTCTCTCTTTCTTTCTTTCTCTCTCTCTCTCTTTTTTCCTCCCTCTCTCCCTTTCTTTCTTTTCTTTTCTTGCTTTCTTTCTCTTCCCCCCTCCCTCCCTCCTTCCCTCCCCCCCCTTCTTTCTTTTCATAGTAGTCAGCTAAGAGCCCACTTGGACTTCAGTAGTTGTGACTAGTCAGGAATTAAATGAGAAGGGACTGAAATCTGGCCAGGTCTGGCATGACATTAGAATAAACAAATGCCTGCTATTGCTAACAAGGGGTGGGAGGCTGTTTTGCATGCCAAAGTAAGAGAGCAATATTTTGTGTCTTTAAGGCATGGTTGTGGGAAGAGCTGGGAAGTCATGGTCCCTTTTCTGAGAGGAATATAGGCCCTTCAGAGCCTGCTCTAAAGATCCATTAGTTCCCAGACCCATATGCTTCTAAGTGTGGGCAAATGGTAAATGCCCCGCTCCCCTGGGGGAGTTCATGAAGACCACTCTTGAAGTGTTTACATTTAGAGTTATACATCTGGAAGTTTTTGTTCAGAGCATGAATTAATAATGTACATATAATAAGCCAGACACACTGAATGAAATCAGGCAACAGCTGATGAGTAACACATCCAGTAGACCACACACTCTTAATTTTACTGAAGGGCTTCTTCCTGACAGACCCACCCCTGCACATACTCTTCTAATTCTCAGGGGGTGGAGACATACTGGTTCAAGAATTCTTGGATGTCTTTTCTCACTGAACATATACACTACCCAGGTCTGAATCTGGAGAAATAGTTTACATAATCATCAAAAGAAATCTTGCAATATCTGGCAAATGTACTGTATGGATGTTATGGCGCATATTTCAGTGGAAAAATGACTTTTTAATTCAGATGAATCATGAGGATTCCTGGAACTCCAGAACACAAGAGTAATAACAATTCAAGTCTCTATTTCTAGATAGACTTTGGTACTTTGGAAAATATCCTGGAAACTATTTATTTGTCAGAAATATCATAGTTTCATTCAAGATTAGAAATCGCTTTTTTTCCTCCCATATTTGCTCATTTGAAAAGAATCTACCTGGACTATGAGAAAATGTATCAGGATGATATTCAGTAACAGAAGGATAATGCAATACTGGTATTTTCTTGTCTTTTTTTTTTTTTTTAATGAGCAAAAAGTAACTGAATGAATCATTTGTGGGGGAGATTTTTCTAGGAAAGTATTCAGGCAAGAGTTCCTTTTAACACAATGCTTATGTAATTAAATATGAGTCAGTAAATGTTATAAAAGTAATAGCAGTTTGTGGCAAATTATTATTTAGAAAATACGCACCCTTAATAACAAGTTAAACTGAATATTATCTAACTTTCATAAAAACTAAAGGATGCAAAAGATGAGGATATAAAACAGTCAAATACAGGGAAAACTTTGGAATGAGCAATTAATTTCTTAATTAATAATTTCCGTAAAGTGGTCTGAATATCAGGAATTACCAAAAGGACTAGACTGGATACATTGAATTTCACCAAAAACAAATTCTCTGTAGAGCACCATAACCTCAAAGCAGTAATAGTAAATCCTTCCTGAAAGACATTTAAAAATAATTTTAAAACTTTAGTAAAGTTCTTGAATTCTAAAAATTCCATGAGACCAATTTACTTAAAAAAAAAAATGTATCAATTATACCCTGTGATTCAATTATACCCTGTGATTACAAAGGCCATCACTGTCCTAAATTCTGCTTCATTTTCTACTTTGACTTCTGCTCCTTTACTTCAGGAAAAAAAACATTCTCATCAGTCATTTGCAAGAGTATTATGTTTAATCTGGCCATATTGATTAATTTTCAACAGTCTATTTATAGTAAGAAAATGAGTGAAAATATGTCTTTTCTCTGTCAAAATAGCAGTGTGGGAAAAGACAGCAAAAGCACACATAAAACTGAATATACTTCCATCACAGATGAACAGAGGATTAATTATATATAAAGATTCTAAGCAACCAATAAGCAACTCAACATAAAAAGAGATAGGTAATTCACCACAGGTGAAATACAAATGGTTGATAAATATATGAAAAGCTGTTTATCCTCCAATAAGGAAATAATATTTAGGCACAGAAAATTCTCACCTATTAAATTAGTAGAAAAACAAAACAAAACAAAAAACTTAAAATACTGATAAAATCTATTGTCAGGAAGAATGTAAGGCAATAGAAACTTTCGTACACCGTAGTTCACAGGGTTATAAATGCAAAGTTTTACAACTTTTTGAAGAGCTCTTTGGCAAAAAAATTGTATATATTCTTCAGTTCATTTGGCTTCTAAGAAGATAACCTACTAAATACATTCAACAAATGCTGACCGAGAAACCTACTAACACTTTTACAAATGAAGAACAGCAAAAACACAAGTATGCTTATTTCAGCTATGTTTTAAAAAAAAGAAATTAAAACAACCTAATCAGTAGGAGGGATTAAAAAATTAATATTTATCACTGCAATATAACACCAGGAAGCTTTTATGAAGACATATACACTATATTTGCACATTGGCCATTTATGCAAGCTCCATAAAGGCAGAGAATTTATGTAATTTTGTATGCTTCCACACTCCAGAGTTACAAACATAAAAGTGTTAATTGACCAATACATGAACATGGAATTGTGACCAGGTTTCTATAACAACTCTGCAACTTATATTAGTGTCACGAATATATTGGTCAAATTTTATTCATCATTTTCTTCAAAGACAAGTATAAAGACAAAAGCCTTTTTTTTGGATATAAAAACAAACTGGATATAAACAAGTTCAAGAACAACAGCTTGTGCTGAAAATGCATCTTCCTTGCATCAGGAGAAGGCCTTGTGGCCTTTAGGCTGTATAACTTTCACAGAAAAGTAGACTATCTCCCTCAGTCCCTTAGATAATCTGTTCCTGATTGTAGTGTAGGAAAAGGAAGTTAAAAATGCTTCTTGAGGCGCCTGGGTGGCTCAGTTGGTTAAGCCGCTGCCTTCGGCTCAGGTCATGATCCCGGAGACCCGGGATCAAGTCCCACATCGGGCTCCCTGCTCGGCGGGAAGCCTGCTTCTCCCTCTCTCACTCCCCCTGCTTGTGTTCCCTCTCTCGCTGTGTTTCTCTCTGTCAAATAAATAAAATCTTTAAAAAAACAAAACAAAACAAAAAAAACAATATTAAAAAAAAAAAAAAATGCTTCTTGTTCTACTTCGGCTTCATTCCCAAAGGACAATATGAAGGGAAGATACTAATTCCCATTTCAAATTATGTCAAAGGCATTGTAAATTACAAAATTTAAATTTGCATGATTATAAAAAAATTACCTAGCTTTCATCCCAGACTTCTCTAAGTAGGGCATGTTTTGAACTAGGATGATTTTTCCAAACATAGAAATTTACTGTTATTGAAGTAGATTTATTCACTTTATATCCTATGACTCAAGATATCTTGACCTCTCAATTCTATTTAACCTAGAACACATTCTGGCTGTGTTTTCATTAGGTTCCTTTGTTAGAGCTACTTTAACAAGATGATCTAAGATAGACAATAATACTGGTATTTGAAATTTATAGTCTCATGAAGAAAAATATGTTAATTCTCAATTTGCCAGAAGTACAGAAATAAGGAAAACTAAATAGTAACATGTCAATTGGTCAAAACAAGTTATAATAGAAGTCTTGTTGTATACTCTGCTTTAACACTTGATCTAAATGCCTTTCCTCCATATCCAGGCTATCAATTGTTTAAGATAAATAAAAGGCCAGTTTTGGAGGGGAGGTTAACTAAAACTTCCAAGAAGGCAATCTGTGAATTTTCTAAACAAAATTTCTTCTTGGACTGAGACCCTGATATATCGACTTGCATACCATCCTTAAAAAAAATAATTAAATAGACGGTAAGAGATAATACATTAGGATTAAAAAGCTCCTTTCTTAAATAAATAAAGTTATACTCATCTTCAGGCAGTTCTTGTCGGGTGCCTTACCATGCCAACTAAAACCTGTGTGTGTGTGTGTGTGTGTGTGTGTGTGTGTGTGTGTGTGTGTGTGTGTTGGTGTGTGTACATTGGGATGGTGGCCTCACTTTGTGTGGTTCAGATATAATTCCAACGTGCATGCATTTCAATTAACATGCTCTGGGTGAAGTGCGTGCTGACTGTATTCTGTTCTATTCTCAACCTGTCTTTTCAATTTCCTAGAAAAACCTATGGGCTTTCTGTAGTTCAACAAGTTGGATTCTGAGCTAAACTCTGACTTGATTATTCTCATAGAGTCAACACAAATAATTTCTGATGTCAACATATTAGCATTATGTTGGTTTGTAAAAGACCATGAAGCATATTCCTACTGTCAGGTAGAGATAGTACCTACCTCAAAGCCAGGACTCACAGGAGACTGAAACATGAAGTTGGAAGAGCAAAAAACAGGCAAAGGTGCAGAATAAAGGGGAAAAAGACAAGAAAATGGTGTTACTTGAAGAAAGCAAGGCATGTTATCAGTAATGTTTTGTACAGATGTATTTTCAAGCAAAATGTTACACTAATTGGCCTTTCTGGCCACAGAGACATCTGAGTTAGAAACTACTTTTTAACATTTAAACGGAATTATGGACACTAAGCAAAGATTGCAAAAGCACAGCTTACAATTGTGAGTTGGGAAAGGTGAAAAAAAAAAAACCTCCTTATTATGGTGTCAGTGATGAAAGACAGCTCTTTCACCTTGTTGAAAGTAAATTATAGTCAAAATGAAGCATTTTTGACCTTTACGGGAAAGATTAGATTTTCTTCACAATAATTCATCCTCGCAATGGGAAAAGAATGAAAAAGGTCATCAAAGTAATCAAATGTTACACAGTTGCTATCTGTCTGCAGGCGAGAATAAGCTGATGAATAAATCATCAGTATTGGTCAGTGGTTTACAAACCTGGACAGTCCAACAGTGCGTTAAAGCTTTAATGAGAGAAATATGCCTACAGTGCATTCTTTGCTCATTTACAGTCTTTGTTGCATATCATTGTTTTCTATCTGATTTCATTCAAGGTTGAAGTATAATTCAAAAGTAGAGAGGTTATTGTGAAAAATTGTTTTAAGAGGAGTATCAATGAAAAATATAAGAAACATCTTGGTTAATAGACATACATATCCTGTATTTACTCGTGAATATGTTCTTTTCAGCCCAAATCAAAACTAAAATACAGCTGACTCTTTTTCTTAACAAAAATGCATGGCCATTGTTTTCTACACCCCCATATCCTATTCTCAATGTTACAATCTACAGTCAGAGACACTGGGAAGTAGTGTACATTTAGACTGAGGCTCTTGAGATAAACTGTTACCGGGTAATACCCGCTACATTTCTGGATTGAACAGATCCAAACAGACTTTTGGGGATGTGAGGGAAGAAGATCTTCCCTTCCCTTATGGTCCTTCTAGCTGGACTTAGAAGCAAATTGACATGAGACAGATTAACAGGAGAAAATCAAATTTAATAGGTGTACATATAGAGAATCCACACAGACAAGAAATTCTAAAATATAGTGAGGCAACATGAAGCTTGTAAGAGCTAATGAGAGGGTAGAATCTGAGGGTATGTAAGAGAAGGTCTTCAGCAAGAAAGTGAAGGGAGTTGTTTGTAAAAACAAAGCCTGCCCTATTATGCAGATAAGCTCCTTAGGTAAAGCTCTTTTTTCCCCATGTAAATTTAGGCAGTTGTCTGGGAGGCAGAGAGCTTTTCCTGCATCTGTTGGGTTTTGATTGCTTTTAACTCAAAATAATCTTTATGCCAAAGTGGCCCATTTGGAGACAGCCTACCCTGGGTCCCTACGAGGTAAAATTATAACCCTGTTTGTGTGTACTTTCATGGAACATTTTCATACAGATATAGCAAAGCTTTCTCTTTGGGAGAGAAGCTCGATCAATTTTCTCAATTTCCAAAATAAGGTTTTATCCTTACCCTCATCTACATATCCGATATGTAAAGTTCATGATTTTCCTCCCACTTGCAAGCTCTGAATACCTTTACTCAGGGCTCTCACCAGCATTCATTTTCGGCTAAATGTTATTCAATTCATGATATTTGAAGATGATCTATGCAACATATGTTCACTTACTCCTCTCCAAGTTACCGTTTCTCAAGGTACATTTCTCTCCCTCCCACATAGGATATCCTTAGGTTTTATGAGAAAAAGGGATTCATATGTGAGATAATATAGGAATACTGGTTTCATTATTCCAAGACTTCTGAGACCCATAATTATGCTTAATAAATATTACAATGTCCAAGGAGGACTTCTTAGTATTTTCTGACCAGGCTTTTTTTTTTTTTTTGCAGAATATTTGATAGGACGATTACTTTAAAGAAAAAGTTGGGGGGAACACACAATTCTTTCTACTTTGTTATTAAGGTAGAATCACCAGAAACATATGGTGATAAAGATAAATGATAAAGAGAGATGCCTATTCCTTTAGTTGTTGGCTGTAATATCACATATAGAACTAAATAATGGAGAAATAGTTCATGTTCATGGACAGGAAAATTTAATATTGTACAGATGTCAGTTCTTCTCAACTTGTTCTATAGATTCAATGCAATCCCAATCAAAATCCTAGCAAGTTATTTTATGGACATCAACAAAGTGATCCTAAAGTTTAGGAGGAAAGGAAAAAGATCCAGAACAGCCAACATAATATTAAAGTAGAAGAGCATAATTGGAAGACTGATGCTATCTGACTTCAAGATTTACTATAAAACTATAATAATCAAGACAGCGTGGTAGTGGTGAAAGAAGAGACAATAGATCAATGGCTCGGATTAGTGAGCCCCAAAATAGTCCTTCATAAATAGAGTCACCTGATCTTGACAAAAAAACAAAGGCAGTACAATTTACAAAAGTAGTTTCCTCAACAAATATTGCTAGAACAACCAAATTTATTTCACACACACACACACACGCACACACACAGAAATCTAGACACATACCTTATACACTTCAGAAAAATTAACTTTAAATGGATTGTAGACCTTAACGTAAAACACAATACTATAACATTCTTAGACGATAACACAGTTTCAAACCTACATGACTTTGGATATTGTGGTACCTTTTGAGATATAACACCTAAGGCACAGTTGATGAAAGAAACAACTGATAAGCTGCACCTCATTAAAATTAAAAACTTCTGCTCTGCAAAAGACATTGTCAAGAGAATTAAAAGACAAGTCACAGACTGGGAGAAATATACTTGCAAAATGTTTGCAAAAGACACATCTAATAAAAGACTGTTGCAAAGAACTCTAAAAACTCAACAATAAGAAAACACACAACTTAATTTTAAAAATGGGCCAAAAACCTTAACAGATACCTCACTAAAAAAGATATAAGCAGGGGTGTCTGGCTGGTCAGTCAGGAGAGCATGAGACTCTGGAATGAGGGGTTGAGACCATGTTGGGCATAGAGATTACTTGAAAATCTTTAAACAGCAAAAAAAAAAACAAGACATAAGCAGATAGCAAATAAGCCTAGGAAAAGAATCTCCACATCATATGTTACCAAGAAAATGCAAATTTAAACAATGAAATAGCACCATACTACCTGTCAGAATGGCCAAAATCCAGAACAGTGATAACACCTCATGCTAACAAGCATGTGGAGCAACAGGAAGTCTCATTCATTGCTGATGGGAATGCAAATTGTACAACCACTTTGGAACACAGTTTGGTGGTTTCTTATAAAACTTAACATACTCTTACCTTATGATCTAGCAATCAAGCTTTTTGATGCTTACTCAAAAGAGTTAAAGCTTATAGCAGCACAAAAACCTGTACATGGATGTTTATAGAAGCCCTATTCATAATTGCTGAAACGTAGAAGTCACCAAGATGTCCTGTGTTAGGTGCATGGATAAATAAACTGTGGAAACCTAGACAATGAAATATTATTCCATGCTAAAAGGAAAGAGTTGTCAGGCTGTGAAAGGACATGGAGGAAACTTAATGCATATTACTAAGTAAAAGAACCCAATATGGAAAGTGTACATACTGCATGATTCCAACTATGTGGCATTCTGGAAAAGGCTAAGCTATGGAGAAAGTAAAAGGAACACTGGTTAGCAGGGACTGAGTAAAAGTGAAGAGGGGAGAGCAGGTGGAACACAGAGGGTTTTTATGGCAGTGAAAATACTTTATATAATACCATAATGATTATACATTTGCCCAAACCCCAAAAATGTTAGCAAGATTGAACACTTAAGAGGGACTTTGGGTGATTATGATGTGTTAGTGTAGACTGATCAGTATTAACAAAATTACCACTCTGATGAGTTATGTTGATAATGGGAGAGGCAAAGCATGTTTGGGGGCAGGAGGTATATGGGAAATCTCTGTACCTTCCTTTCAAGTTTGCTGAGAACATAAAACTGCCTAAAAAAATGAAGTCTAAAAAAATTAAAAAGCAAGAAACAAAAAAAATGTTTGTACATTATCTTTCTACATGTGTCCATACAAATTTCTATTGAATATAAACCTAGGAGTAGAACTGTGGAGTCATGTAATATGCATATGTTCAGCTCTAGAAGATGAATGCCAACCATTTGTCCAAAGTTGTTAAACGGATTCATATGAACACAGCAGTAGTATATGTGAGTTCCAGTCCCTCAGTATCTTCATCAATACTTGCTATTACCAGGTTTGTTTATTTCTTTCCAGTGTTAGACATTCTGGGGTGGACCTATTTCACTGTTGATTCAACTTTATTTTGTATTTTTAAAGATTTTTATCCATTTATTTCAGAGAGAGAGAAAGAGTGCACACAAGTGGGCCACGAAAGGGAGAAGCAGGCTCGCCAGTGAGCAGGGAGCCTGACGTGGGGCTTGATCCCACAGCCTTGGGACCATAACCCCAGCCAAAGGCAGATGCTTAACCGACTGAGCCACCCATGTTCCCCTTGACTGAACTTCCAGACTCCTTCATAACTAATGACATAAAGTACATTCTCATGTTTATTGGCTGTGTTCTTTTATAAAGTGCTGTTAAAACATTTTTGCCTATATCTTAAATGGAGTTGTCTGTCTTCTAAATTTATACTTCTATGTTATCTCCTAGAAGCTCCCAATCTACCTTGAATTAATCTTGTATATGGTGTAAGGTAGGGTCAAGATTCATGTTTTCCATATAGACATCCAACTGGTCCCAGAAATATGTGTTGAAAAGACCATCTTTTCTCACAGCAGTGATACTCTTGTCAGAAATCAGTTGGCTAATACATACATACAGGAAGTTTCTAGACTCTATCCTATTTGATTGGTTTATTGTTCTGCTCTTGCATAGCGCCACCTTGTTTTTTTGACACTTAACCTTGTGTAATACTACATTGTCTTAATTGTGACTTTATAATATAGAAATTCTCCAGCATGATTCTGCTTCAGGGGTTCTCAGCCTCAGTACGACTGACATTTGGGGCCACATAGTTCTTTGTCGTGGGGGGCCTGTCTGGTGCACTGTTCTCTCAAGTGATTTCCTTCCTTCTGAGACATTGGTCCCTCAAAACCTGATTGCTTTGGTAGTTCTTGAGTACCTTTAAGTATTATTTTGTTCTGTTTTCTTTTGTTATATTTTATTCAACTTTTATAATTGTCCCTTATATGACAGTTGATGAGACATAAGCTTCTTCATAGTTCTAAAAGAGATTATTAACTTTTTGCCTAGGGCTGTCTTGTATAACATGGTTTCAATGGGTTTTTAACTTTCCCCAAATACCACAAGAACATTTGTAAATTAAAAAAAAAAAAAAGATGAAAAAAATAAATAAAAAGATGAGCAAAACATAGAGAAATGACAGGATCATTTAATCCTGACTTCTGAGATTTTCTTAAAAGTCTATAAAATGGATATAATCTTAATAAATATACTTATATATAATAATAAAATATATTAACATATCCTACTTAAGAATCTGTTATTTTTCCTCATTCCCTTCTAACATTGGTGATGGTTTACAAAAAGGTATACACTCCTGCTGAGCTATTACGCCATAAATTGACTGCATTTGGGTCTTCTTGAAAGATAGACTACCTCATGGTTGTTATAAAGAATATAGTTTACTGCCAAAATTGATGACAGATGAAGCCCGTCATATGATCTATGTGGTTATACTTTCTTTTTAATCGTAGCAGCAACATGGAAATCTGAGATTAATTCATGTGCCCAAAATGAATAAATTAATAGAATTATGAGTATCTTCATCTGTATGTGAAATGGTGATTTCAGAGTCAAAATAAGCCATGAAAAAGGTATAGAAAGATCGTTTTCCTATGTTTGAGAGAAAAATCTACACACTTATAGCAGAGTAGCAACATGCATGAATAATGGGATTAATAAGCAATGCCATCTTTATACCGTTGTCATTGTCTTTTTCAGGAATGGAAAAATATTTTTTATTGTACATATAACTGAAGGGTTTTATTATTATTGCCATAATATTACTTTTGATTAGGCATTCATTATAAATTTTAAATTGTAATTACTGACCTTTTATGTCTTGCCCAGGGATAAAGAAGGACATAATCACTGTACTGCAGAATGCTTAGGTAGAGCAGGGTGGTTTTGTCCCTACATAAACTAGCCAAGGCATGACCGTGACCCAAGACAACCAGAAAATATGTGCCCTCCTCAAAGTGGGTCAGTGTTGGCTTCCTTTCTCAGGCATTAGATTAAACAAGAGATAAACAGGTATACCATGAGGGCACAAAGAACTTTGATACATATAAAATGTGACTTTTCAAATAGTGTCATAAATGTTATTCCCAAAGACATTTCTCATTTAAAGGCTACAGGCTGGGCATTTTATACAAGATTATGAAAGTTTATGATAATACTATTTTTCTTTTTTTTTTTAAGATTTTATTTATTTGACAGAGAGAAACACAGCCAGAAAGGGAACACAAACAGGGGGAGTGAGAGAGGGAGAAACAGGCTTCCCGCCCAGCAGGGAGCCCGATGTGGGGCTCAATTCCCAGGTCTCCAATTCCCAGGTCTCCGGGATCATGACCTGAGCCCAAGGCAGTCGCTTAACCAACTGAGCCACCCGGGTGCCCCAATTATACTATTTTTCAAAGTATTTTATGGCCTCAATATTTTTTCACCTCACAAATACCTGATTTCATCCCAATCTTATAATCCTCCTTGACAGACATGGTTAAAATCTGCTTTTAAAAAATATGTTAAAAAAATTTTTAAGCATTCTACTATAAAAATTTCCATTCAGCAATAAAGCACTAATGAATTTCAATATTTCATGTAAAATATAGCTTGTAATCAAGTAATTCAAATGATGAAATAATTATTTAATTTGGTTAAATAAAGCAATTAAATAATTTGATTTAAAAACCCATCTTAAAGACTATAGTTATATAACCTAAATTATATTTACATATAAATTATATATTTATAAACACATGCATAAAATTTAAATATGTAATTCAATTTATACTCATAAAATCTATATTATACATGTAATGTTTTATATTATTTATAATATAACATATTACTTCTTTGGACATATGCATATATATTTATAAATGTATAAATATGTACGTATATATGTATAAAAAGTTGAGATAGATCTAAAAGAATAATCTTCAGCATTAATCATCTAGATTTTAATCTATTCTAATAACGAATGGCTTTAGAGCTTTAGATTTCTTGTGGGATGTTAGATAATTTTTTAAGAACTTTTCTTGGTAAAACTGAAAATAAAACACAATTAATTTACAATTTTGTTTCTTAAATACATTTTTAAGTACTCTGTAAACACTGTCTCAGGGACTAACTTAAAAGCAAAAGTAACTGCTATAACTTGAAAAATCACTGCCTATAAAAATTCAAACTAAATCAAAGCATTTCAGAATTGGGAAGCTGACATGGATTATTTGAAAAAGTAAACAGCTTTTGATTTAAGCACCTTTCAATCAGAATACCACTAGCTCCAATTAATGCAATATTATGGAATAATATCACACATATACATTCTGAATAGTTACCAAACATAACATATTATTCCAGTTACTGGCAGGGTTAAGTGCTTGCCTTCCCCCTACAGGTTTACTTCCTGAAAGACTGAAAACATACCAAGGTCTCAAAAGAAAGTCTTGGGAAA
Source organism: Spilogale gracilis (assembly GCA_004023965.1). Taxonomy (NCBI): domain Eukaryota; kingdom Metazoa; phylum Chordata; class Mammalia; order Carnivora; family Mephitidae; genus Spilogale; species Spilogale gracilis. The sequence continues at coordinate 38,953 of PITA01007311.1, forward strand.
ACAGACTGTGACATTTTCCTATTTACCAAGATGAGCATGCATTTGGGCTATGTGTCTGATTTATGCTGTGACAAAATTTAAATGATATAAAGATCACAATAAAATATTTTCCAAACAAGGGATTCACTGATGCCTTTTTAAGATATGCCTTCAAAATTTATTGCCCCCCTCCACTCCAAGAGGAATGAATTTAAACTTAATGTTGCAATTATTAGAATAGCCAGATTATAAAAGGTCTTTGTTATATTCTTTGAGGTGTATGGAGTAAATATGGGAAATATAATGTCTCACACTGTTAGCTTATAATTCTTATTTTAAATAATCTACATAATTACCACAATTTTTATGTGGCTTTGAATGTTTGAGAAATCCAAATTTAACTGCCTTAAAGGAGAATATTTAAGTGATATCTATAAGATAAGTATTTTCAGAGATAATGGAAATATTTAAAGTATTCAAGTCCTATTTTTCTCTCAGCATTTGTCAATCAATATCACCCTGACAATATCCCAAAATGTATGCCTGTGATGCCAAGACATTAAAGATTTTCCTATTTTCTTTTTCTTTTTTTTAAGATTTTATTTATTTATTTGACAGAGAGAGAGATCACAAGTAGGCAGAGAGGCAGGCAGAGAGAGAGGAGGAAGCAGGCTCCCTGCCGACAGAGAGCCTGACGCGGGCCTCGATCCCAGGACCCTGGGCATCATGACCTGAGCTGAAAGCAGAGGGTTTAACCCACTGAGCCACCCAGCTGCCCAGATTTTCCTATTTTCATAAGAACAAATTTAAAATTTTCTCCCAGAATATTCAGCTACATCACAAAGTACTCTAATAACCTTTAGAGAAGAACTTCTTTTTTATCCATGGTTTCCAAATTTCGACAAACTACACTTTGCAATAGTCACACATTAGTTTGTGCTGCTCTGGCCCTATGACCATGATGAAACCTCACATAATCTTAATTGCAGGAGGCTCACAGATAAAAGCAAACTCAAAGCTGTTGGATATTTGATGAAGCGCTGACCAATCTACACACAGGCCCTGAAGAAACCTAGTCATTAACACCCTGGCTGTGTCCTCCCTCCCAGAGCCCTGTCTAGATTGACACTGTTACCACACTGTATCACAGATTTCTCATGTCAAAGGATAAATGGATAAACAGGAGGCTATACCAGAAGCGGCTCGTCAGGGGCGCTGGTGGAAAGCTCAGCAGACACTGTGCGGACGGTGCTGAGCCCAGTGAGGGACACGTTGGAGAGCCTTCTCCTCCTAACGCCACTGCAATTGTTAGGGATTTTAAACGCACATCTCTTATGGTAATTCAGACCACACCCTGGAAAGAAAAAGTGAAACATGATTTTTATTCGACCATAAATTAAAAGCTCTTCTGGTATTAAATTATGCATTTTTAAACATAGTACTATTTCTTGAGGCTATTTGGAAATTCAAATTTTCTCTTGAGCCTTTTCTGATCTCTTTTCACATTTTATAAATAGGGTGGGTTTTGAATCCTGATTCTATCGGACAAGCTCAGCATCTACTCCTGTTACCATTTTTTAAAAAATGTTCTTTGATATTATGGGCTTGGGCATTTTTAACTGCCACAAGTTTTAATGAGAGTGGATGCAGAAGGGAGAGTTAATCAGACTGCGTTACAACTTTTGAACTATGCTGATTTGAATCTTGGCTTCAGAGTTTTTTTTGTCCACACGACCTTGCATACCTCAGTTTTGCTGTCTACAAATTAGGTCTAATAACTACTTTGTAGAATTAAGAAAATATGTAAAATACCTTACATGGTAGTTTCCATATGGTAGATAATTACGAAGGCACCATTTTCTTTTTTTCTTTTTTTTTAGATTTTATTTATTTATTTGACAGAGAGAAACACAGCCAGAGAGGGAACACAAGCAGGGGGAGTGAGAGAGGGAGAAGCAGGCCTCACGCCGAGCAGAGCAGGAAGCCTGATGTGGGACTCGATCCCGGGTCTCCAGGATCATGACCTAAGCAAAAGGCAGTCGCTTAACCAACTGAGCCACCCAGGCGCCCCATGGAAGGCACCATTTTCTTTTCAATATCACCAGTATTCATTGTTCACATGAGAAAACAGGGGTACAATTTCCAATCTGCCACTCTACAGCTGAATGACGTTGCATGGTTTGATTAACCTCCTAAATCTCTGCTCATTTCAACAAACATTTATTGAATGCCTACTAACCCAAATTCTGACTGAAGAAGCAAATATTATTTTTAGCTTATTGCCAAAATAACACAAAAGAAACATAGGTACAAAATAGAGGGGAAACGGTATGAGTGTCAGATTTCCCAGATCACAGCAAATATGCTGAAGACAGGAAATGTTAAGAAATGAACACAACAGAATCCATGCACCCAAAAATCGCTGGAAGACATCTGAAGGAAAGAAGATATTATGGTAGAGGGCACAACATAAGCAGATAGTTTATATGCTCCCACACGTGATTGACCTGACTGGGGAAGGAAACACCTTACCTTCACATTTAAGGCCTTGACGCACCAACCCCCACAGCATTTCTCCACAGTGATCACAGAAAGCTGGAGCTCTGTATGAATGAACAAAAAGAGCGTGGGGTCGAATCTGAAAGTCTTCAAAGGTGGCAGAAGCTGTAGAAATAGTAACATCGGAAAATAAGTCAAACGGATACTCTTGATCTGTAGGTAATTAGCATACAGGATAATTAATCTGCAGGTATGGATGTAACTCTCTGGGCAAAGTCAGGAAAGATAAGATGCAATGCTTCTTGTGTTAGCAATGAGACTCCATTCTTCCCACCCACAGTTTTACCTCTGGTAGCCTCTCTTCCCTCTTCCTGATAGTCAAAATTTTAAGGCACTCCGAGAATAGGTAAAATGTGGAAGAAAGCATGAATCAAAGGATTCAAAGGAATCAAAATATTTTGCTTTTTCTTTCCCAGAAAAGCAGTCAGAAATATTAATAAAAAAAAATTTTGATGGATTGAATTTGACAGATCAGAAGATGGGATACTTGAATATAACCGTGAAGAGTTATATCAAAGGGTGGGGCCCCACAGAAAGACAGATGAGAAATCTGAGCAGCCTCTTCTTGGGGAGACAGAGTTGTTTGAATGCTTAAGGTAATATAAACAAGCACTTATTATGATCTAAAAATAACTAAGCAGCCTCTTCAGCAATACCTAAGAGAGACTTAAATACACACACTGGTGAATTCCAGTCTACTTCTTGAGAAATACACTTTAGCAAAGCACATTCATGATACAGGGTACTTCTTGTTATTGCGTATTGCTACTTACTCCATATGATCCTCCTGTAAAGTATTAAAATTCATTACTTTTTTAAATTATATTTTTCCAAATGACATTTGTTATAGTGTTACAAAAGTAGTTTACGCTTTTGGTTGTTGTTCAAGTCAAGAAAGATACAAAGAATTCAAAGTTAAAGACCACCTACTTTCCCCAAATTCTAACGGGCAGGGGCTATATCTTTCTAGATTTATTTGCATACGTAGACTAATGTTGAGCTTACCCATGACAGTCCAGGGAGTGCTGACCTGGGGGAGAAGAACTGGATGCAGCTTTGCCATTACTCAATTGACACTTCACTTAATCATCATGAGCCTCAGTTTCTCCAACATAAAAAGAGAATATCTGACTGAGGAGAACTTCCCCAAGCACTAAAAGTTTACACTTTCATTAAAGTTAGGCCCATGTGCACTTGTTATCATCAGGTTTTATGCAAAGAGAACTTGGGAGAAAAACTTAGGCCTTAAATATATTGTTCTATCCTGCCTCTCTCTTCCTTCTGATTGCCTTCTTGCCTTACCTTTTCAACACATATTTGTTGAGTACCTTCAATATTGTACAGATGAGGATAAAGATGTAATGATGTAATGATGAGATCTTAAACAAACAAGCAACTCCTCCCTAATAATAAGTACAAAATGATTTCTAAGTTTCAGAGAAACTATAAAATGTGGCCTACGATACTAAATAGAACTAAAACTACAACCCATAGGTGTTCTGGCCCCCAATTCACCGTCCTTTTCATCCTGGCAGCGTGACATCTTCCCTATCTCCAACCAAAGAGTTTTGTCCAATAGCCCCATGCTGTGGGGAATAAATATTTACAGTTTCCCCATTGCTGACTTGGAGAGCAGGCTATAGGCTAACAAATCATTCACTGAGTGTACTTAGGAAGTGCTTATCTTGTTAACTCAAGTATGAAGGTGTTATAGAGTGCATACTGAAAACGTAGGCCATTCACCTCTGCTAGACAGGTGTCCAAAATTATGAGGACAACTCTGAGGGTATCACATCCCTCAGGGAAAGTGATAATAGAACATGCAGGAAAGTGAAATCACTTTCAGCAGAAAGAAAATTACTGATGGTTCACAGGACATACAACTGGACCATAATAAAAGAGCAAAAAAAATTTAATGGGGTGATTGTTCTTTGAGCCTTTGAATAAAAGCACTTTATTCTAAATTAATGTGCTTATTGTTGAAAATCAACTTATTAAAATTATGACTTTTACTCAGTTGGAAAGATAATTAAAATAACAAGAATAATTAGGATTTATTGAGCTCTTAATATATATTGGACATTATACTAAGAGATTTAAGTATGGGAAGAAGAAGGTGATCAAAAAACCACCAATACCCACGTATCAACACCACCTACATGAAGTTCTGACTAAGTTTTAATACTCTTTATGAAAAGAATATCAACTGAAATAAGTTTGAGAAATTGCATACTATGTTTCTCACTTTAAGATTTACAATATTATAGTCAATGCTTATCAGTAAAGGAGCATGATTTGGGTACCAATCATTAACTTTTGTGGTTTGGTCAAAACATGTCCAATTTGGGGATGGTAAATTTGCTTTAAAAACTGAGCTCTCTCACTTAACAGACAAAATCTGTTTTTAAAATATCAAAGAAAATACTTTGTGCCAATCATTAACTCCTTACCTCTTCTTTCCCCTCCCCTTAAAAAGTCAGGACCACACAACAATGATGATTACTATAATACCAATTAGTTAATAATTACTGTAGCTTTCAAAATAAGGAACATTAGTATTTGAGAATGCAAATCCTAAGCTGTGCACTCGGATATTTTTGAATTAATCAGAAAAAATATAAATAATTTACCTGAAGATTTTCAATGACCACACTCCTTTTTCCACCCCCCACCCTATTTATGTCAGGAAAGTTTTATTCTTCCACATTTTGAAGGAGATTAACATTCATAAGCAGTTAGCACCCTTGACTTATGTTTAAATGCCATTTTCTAAAGTTCAACTTTAATATTCTGTTAATTTTAGAATAATTAAATACATTTTTAAAATAAAACTACCAAGTGTGGGGAGGTTTTACATCCATTTGAAATCAAAGCACAACATCTATTCATTATGAATTTACCTGTTCTGCACCCTGGGGGAAATCAGCATTAGCTGAGTGTATGCATGCCATCTCGCCTAATCACAAAATTGCACTTCAGAGATAATCACTTAGTACAGGAAAACAAAGTGAATGCTGTAATTCCATTTCACTTAAGTTTTGGAATCAAAATGGACAGATGAGAGTAGGAATATTAAAGTGTCTGGAGACTCCAAGAGAGGAACAATGTGCTATCTGTCAGTTTGTCATAATCAATCAACCATCGTAAATTAAAAGCATGTGACAGGGCTACAAACTAAGCACAATGGGCCCCTTATAATGGTATTTGTGTCTCTTTGATTTGCTCTATTCAAAGTCTATTGTTATATACCAGCATGCAGGAGAGAGAAAATGACATGCTTTCCTTAGTCACTGAGCATTTGAAACAGGTAATTGAGCCAAAAACTCTAAAATAATCAGTAGTTCTTTTAAGGTTCATTATGAATTGTTGCTCAAAATGGAATAAACTGTTTGGTTAGCAGTACAGAAGAAGTGAGGCTCCTGAAGCAAAATAAATAATCTCTGGAGGTCAAAATTATTTGCATAATAAAATAAAATAATGTCAGCTCCTCCAAGATTTTCAGTAATCTTTTTATTGGTAATTTTGGCAACCTGGGTGAAGAATTAACTCTTTTGTTTTTAAGATTTTATTTTATTTATTTGAGAGAGAGAGAGAGACAGCGCGCAACAAAAGGAACACAAGGAAGGGAAGTGGGAGAGGGAGAAGCAGGCTTCCCGCTGAGCAGGGACTCCTATGTGGGGCTTAATCCCAGGACCCTGGGACACAGACCTGAGCAAGGCAGATGTTTAATGACTGAGCCACCCAGGCACCCTAGAAGCATTAACTCCAGCATCAACAATTTGGGACAGATATAAGAGAAAAGGTTAACATATGTCATCTCTTTCTGTTTTTCACAAGCAATCTATGAAGTAGATATTATCATCCCTATTTTACAAAGGAGAAAACTGAGTCTCAGAGAAATTAAGGAGCTATCCTAGGTAACACAGGATCCTGATTCAGGCAGTCTTCATACTTGAATCTACAAATTCTCTAAGCTGCTTTGGATCAAATTATCATATTTCTCTGACCATTAAAAACAGTATGGATTATAGGGCACCTGGGTGGCTCAGTGGGTTAAAACCCCTGCTTTCAGCTCAGGTCAGGATCTCAGGGTCCTGGGATCAAGGCCCACATCTGGCTCTCTGCTCAGCAGGGAGACTACTTCCTCCTCTTCTCTGCCTGCCTCTCTGCCTATTTGTGATATCTCTCTCTGTAAAATAAATAAATAAAATCTTTTAAAAAACCCCACAAAACTATGGATTATAAACTGCATCTTTATTTTATGAAGCATTAGAAAAGATTTTTTAAAATCGCAATTAAATGTAACATACTAATCTTGTATTACCCATCCTTATCTCAGAGATGTAAAAGATACTGGACGAAAAGGAGTTCATGTAATAATCATAGAATGAAATTAATTTTGTTTATGATGAACTATCCTTTTAATATGCTTTCTGCATGGACTCCATTTTTTTGAAATCCTCCAGCCTCCAAACAAATAGGCGTTAGTAACAATAACTGATTTTTAAATTGTCACAAAATCAAAGGTAATACATCACTAACAGCCAATTGGAATTTTGCGTCCACATGATAACCAGTGTTGCCACATTCAATTGGTAAGTCTGGCCAAGAGCAAAACATTATGAAGTTTTTTAAAGCTGTTAAGATTTGTTGTAGATAAATTTGCCTTTTCCTTAACCTCCAGAATATTGCAAATAGCATCTGGATGTCATTCCTACATAAAAACATACTCATCAGTTTTAAGGCTAAGAAACAATTATGTCCGTTAACATCCCATCATTTACCCAGACACACATATAAAAGATATACACAAATCATCTTCTATTCTTTGAGAGCTTCCATCAGTGGAATGAGAACTCCTCACAAATCAGTTTATTACATTGGTGAATTATCTCAAATTAACAGAAAGTTTTTTTATTTTATTTTATTTTTTTTTACTTTAAATTTATTTTATTTTTTCAGTGTTCCAAGATTCACTGCCCATTCCCCACACCCAGTGCTCCATGGGGTGCCCTCAGTACCCACCACCAGGTCCTCCCATTCCCCACCCCTCCCTCCAAGTACCTCAGTTTCTTTCTGTGTCCAAAGTCTCTCATGTTTCGTTTCCCTCCCTGAATTACCCTACTTCCCATTTACTTTCCTTCTCCTACTGTCTTCTGTATTACCCGTTATGCACCACAAGTAAGTGAAACAATGTGATACTTGACTTTCTCTACTTGGCTTATTTCACTCAGCATAATCTCTTCCAATCCATGTTGCTACAAAAGTTGGATATTCATCCTTTTTGATGGAGGCATAGTATTCCATTGCATATATGTACCACTTCTTCTTTATCCATTCATTTGTTGATGGGCATCTTGGCTCTTTCCACAGTTTGGCAATTGTGGCCATTGCTGCGATGAACACTGGGGTACATATCACCCTTCTTTTCACTACATCTGTATCTTTGGGGTAAATGCCCAGTAGTGCAATTGCAGGGTCATAGGGTATTTCTATTTTTAATTTTTTAAGGAATCTCCACACTGTTTTCCAAAGCGGCTGTACCAGCTTGCATTCCCACCAACAGAGAGTTCCCCTTTCTCTGCAGCCTCTCCAACACTTGTTGTTGCCTGACTTGTTAATTTTGGCCATTCTGATTGGTGTAAGGTGGTATCTCAGTGTGGTTTTGATTTGAATTTCCCTGATAGCTAGTGACGATGAACATTTTTTCATGTGTCTGTTAGCCATTTGTATATATTCTATGGAGAAGTGCCTCTTCATGTCTTTTGCCCATTTTTGGATGTGTTCATCTTCTTTTTTGATGTTGAGTTTGAGTAGTTCTTTATAAATCTTGGATATCAGCCCCTTGTCTGTAGTGTCATTTGCAAATATCCTCTCCCATTCTGTAGGTTGCCAGTTTTGTTGACTGTTTCCTTTGCTTTACAGAAGCTTTTTATTTTGATGAAGTCCCAGAAGTTCATTTTCGCTTTTGTCTCCTTTGCCTTTGGAGACGTGTATTGAAAGAAGTTGCCATGGCCGATGTCAAAGAGGTTACTGCCTATGTTCTTTTCCAGGATTTTGATGGATTCCTGCCTCACGTTGAGGTCTTTCATCCATTTTGAGTTTGCCTTTGTGTGTGGTGTAAGAGAATGCTCTAGCTTCATTCTTCTATACGTAGCTGTCCAATTTTCCCATATCATTTGAAGAGACTGTATTTTTTCCACTGGATATTTTTTCCTGCTTTGTCAAAGATGAATTGACCATAGATTTGTGGGTCCATATCTGGACTTTTTACTCTGTTCCATTGGTCGATTTCTCTGTTTTTGTGCCAGTATCATGATGTCTTGGTAATCATGGCTTTGTAATAAAGCCTGAAGTCAGGTAATGAGATGCCCCCAGCTTTGTTTTTCTTCTTCAGCAATTCCTTAGCGATTCGGTGTCTTTTGTGGTTACATATAAATTTTAGGATTGTTTATTCCAACGCTTTGAAAAATGTTCGTGGAATTTTGATCGGAATGGCACTGAAATTGCCATTTGCTCTGAAATCTGCAATCTGAAATTGCCAGATTGCTCTGGGTAGTATAGACATTTTGACAATGTTTATTCTTCTGATCCATGAGCATGGAATGGTCTTCCATCTTTCTGTGTCTTCTTCAGTTTCTTTCATGAGTGTTCTGTAGTTCCTCGAGTACAGATCCTTGACTTCATTGGTTAGGTTTATTCCTAAGTATCTTATGATTTTTGGTGCTATAGTAAACGGAATCGATTCTCTGATTTCGCTTTCTATATTTTTATTGTTAGTGTATAAGAACGCAACTGATTTCTGTGTGTTGATTTTGTATCCTGCCACATTACCGAATTGTTGTATGAATTCTAGTAGTTTGGGGGTAGAGTCTTTTGGGTTTTCCACATAGAGTATCATGTCATCTGCAAAGAGAGAGAGAGTTTGACTTCTTCTCTGCCAACTGGAATACCTTTTATTTCTTTCTATTGTCTGACAGCTGTTGCTAGTACTTCTAACACTATGTTGAACAGTAGTGGTGAGAATGGGCATCCTTGTCTTGTTCCTGATCTCAGAGGGAAGTCTGTCAGTTTTTCCCCATTGAGAATGATATTCACTGTGGGTTTTTCGTAGATAGATTTTATGAGGTTGAGAAATGTTCCCTCTATCCCTATACTTTGAAGAGTTTTAATCAGGAACGGATGTTGTATTTTGTCAAATGCTTTTTCTGCATCAATTGAGAGTACCATGTAGTTCTTCTCTCTTCTCTTACTGATTTGTTCTATCATGTTGATTGATTTGCAAGTGTTGAACCACCCCTGCATCCCTGGGATAAAACCCACCTGGTCATGGTGGATAATCTTTTTAATGTATTGTTGGATCCTGTTGGCAAGGATCTTGTTGAGAATCTTGGCATCCATATTCATCAGATATATTAGTATGAAGTTCTCCTTTTTGATGGGGTCTTGTCTGGTTGGGGGATTACAGTAATGCTAGCTTAATAGAAAGAATCTGGAAGTTTTCCTTCCGCTTCTATTTTTTGAAAGAGCTTCAGGAGAATAGGTGTTATTTCTTCTTTGAATGTTTGGTAGAATTCCCCAGGGAATCCGTCTGGTCCTGGACTCTTGTTTTTGGGGAGGTTTTTGATCACTGCTTCAATCTAATTACTAGATATAGGTCTATTAAATTGTCAATGTCTTCCTGTTTCAGTCTTGGTAGTTTATAGGTTTCTAGGACTGTATCCATCTCTTCTAGGTTGTTAAACATATTGGCATATAATTGTTGATAGTAATTTTTGATGATTGTTTCTATTTCCTCGGTGTTAGTCGTGATCTCTCCCCTTTCATTCATGATTTTATTAATTTGGGTCTTCTCCCTTTTTTTTTGGATTAGTTTGGCCAATGGTTTATCGATCTTATTGATTCTTTCAAAGAACCAACTTCTAGTTTTGTTGATGTGTTCTACAGTATCTCTAGTTTCTGATTCATTCATCCCTGCTCTAATTTTAATTATTTCCCATCTTGTGTGAGGGGTTGGTTTAATGTTTTGTTGATTTTCCAGTTCTTTAAGGTGTAATGAGAGTTGGTGGCTTGGATGGCTATGAATTTCCCCCTTAGGACTGCCTTTGCTATATTCCATACGTTGTGGATCGATGTATCTTCATTCTCATTGGTTTCCATGAAGTGTTTCAGTTCTTCTTTGATTTCCAGGTTGATCCACAGATTCTTGAGCAGGATCGTCTTTAGCTTCCTAGTGTTTGATTTTCTTCTGAACTTTTTATGGTGGTTGAGTTCCAGTTTCATGGCATTGTGGTCAGAGAATATGCAGGGAATAAACTCAATGTTCTGGTATCAGTTGAGCCCTGATTTGTGACCCAGTATGTGGTCTATTCCGTAGAAAGTTCCATGTGCACTCGAGAAGAATGAGTAGTCTGCTGTTTTAGGGTGGAGTGTTCTTATTATGTCTATAGATCCATCTGGTCCAATGTGTCATTCAAGGCTCTTGTTTCTTTGTTGATTTTCTGTTTAGATGATCTGTCCATTGCTGAGAGTGGTGTGTTAAGATCTCCTACAATTAATGCATCTGTATCAATATGATTCTTTATTTTGCTTAACAGTTGGCTTATGTAGTTGGCCGCTCCCATGTTGGGGGCATAAATATTTACAATTGTTAGATCTTCTTGGTGTATAGACCCTTTGAGAACGATGCAGTGTCCTTCTGTGTCTCTGACTACAGTCTTTAGATTAAAATCCAATTTGTCTGATATGAGAATCACTGCCCCAGCTTTCTTTTGGAGTCCATTGGCATGAAAGATGTTCCTCTATTCCCTCACTTTCAACCTGGAAGTGTCTTTAGATTCAAAATGTGTCTCTTGTAAACAGCATATGGATGGGGCCTGCCGTTTTATCCAGTCTGCAACCCTGTGCCTTTTTATTGGAGCATTTATGCCGTTCACATTGAGAGTGATTATTGGTAGATATGTTTGTATTAACATCATGTTGCCTGTGAAGTTCATGTTTCTATAGATTACTTCTGTAAGTTTCTGTTCTGTGTCACTCTTGGGTTCATTTCTCTTTTATAGAACCCCTCTTAGTATTTCTTGTAGTGCTGGCTTGGTGGTTGTATAATCTTTTAGACTTTGGCGGTCCTGGAAGCTCTTTATTTCTCCTTCCATTCTGAAAGTCAATCTTGCTGGATACAGTATCCTTGGTTGCATATTTTTGACATGTAATTTCCTGAATATGTCTTGCCAGCCCTTTCTGGCTTGCCAGGTTTCTATGGAAAGGTCTGACATCATTCTGATGATCCTCCCTCTATAGGTAAGGGTTCGCTTCCCCCTAGCTGCCCTTAAGACATATTCTTTGGTTTTATGGTTCACGAATTTCACAATTATGTGCCTGGAGGTTTTTCTGGTCTCATTGATCTTGGGGGGTGTCCTCTCTGCCTCTAGGACATGAACATTAGTTTCATTCCCCAGATTAGGGAAATTTTCATCCATGATTTATTCAACTATATCTTCCAGGCTTCTCTCTCAACTCCTTCAGGGATTCCAATAATTCTGATACTCGGCGTTTCATGGCATCATTTATTTCTCTTATTCTGTTTTCATGGGATTTTAGCTGTTTGCTCCAAGACTTCTCTTGCTCCTCCTTCTTAATCCATCTGTCTTCTAAATCACTGATACGATCTTCAGCCTCACTTACTCCAGCTCTTAGCATGTTTAAATTAGATTGCATCTCATTAATAGCCTTTCTAACCTCGGCTTTCACTTCTGTTATTAGGGCTTCCATTTTGACACTAGTGTTCTTTTCCAAATTAGCTATTGCTTGGACGATTGCTGCCCTGAATTCCATTTCTGTCATATTGTTTATGTTCATTTACAGTAATTCTGTGACCAGGGTTGCAGTCTCAGGGTTCTTCTTCTGTTGGTTGTTCCTCCTCTGAGTCATTGTGGCGAGTAGTGGTTGAGGGGGTGTATAGCTGAATATATCAGCCACTATCCAGCTTGAATTGGTCGCTTAACCCAGGATCCGAGGCACAGTCAGGACACTGCTCTTTGAGGGGGGACCCCACAGGTGGCGGATCTGGGGAGACCCTCTCCTTCCTCAGCCGGAGAGGCAGCACAGGAGCACGCTGCAGGAATCTGCTGGGTTTGGAGACTCCAAATGGGGCTGAGTGCCAGGGCTAGAAACGGTCAGTAACAGGCCGGGTGAGCATGGAGTGAAGATTTTTTTTTTTTTTTTTTAATACTGAGACCCAAACACTCCTCTGTAACTTTGACATGGGCCACATCTTTCATAAATTAGCTCATGGAGGCCAAGTGATCCTAACATCTTCAAGCATGTAGTTGATGGATGCTAGTGTTCTTGATGTATCTACAACCTACTAAGTCATGTAGTATATGTTTGAAATAGAAAAATGACAAGGAACTATACTGTTGTTGAGGGTTCAAAGTCAAAGTGAGGATGACGGATCTGTAATGACCACAGCAGAAAAAGCAGAGATGAAAACACAAAAGAAAGGGTGACTAGACCTGCCTGATCTGTGAGGGAAAGCTTCCCCAAGACATGTACTTCCTCAAGAACAGAACCGAAGGATGAAGTGTATTATATTGTGAACAGTAGAGAATGGGATTAAGAGGGAACATTTTTATATAGTCTGATTTTATTTAATTATACGCAATTCATAGGATTAGTTACATATATCTTTATAATTATAACTACTGTGAGTTCTTGACCTTTCATCTTTTTTTGTCAGGACGGTTAGCAAAGGGACTCCCAACTGTCCATATGGCAGTTACGTGAAGTTCGACAACTGATCATTCTGATGCTATTGTGGCCCACATATTTGACAGTGCTTGTAAAATTAAGCTTGCAGAGCTCTGTATGACCTCTGCTCCGCATACAAACATGTCCTCATGTACACCCTAAGGTTGGTCATTTCTTTCTGCTTGTTCATTTGCCCCAGCCTCTCCAAGCTAACAGATTCTCCCTTTGAAGAAATGAGATGGGAATTTCCATTTTTGACTCATATGTGATCAGAAAAACGTTAGTGAGGTGCAATGATGGGAACTTGGGAGGCTATGAATATCCCAGAGTTCAGAGCAGCCAAGAAAAAAAAAAAAAAACAACCATAAAATGTATTTAGATATGTTGATTAGGCAGTTCAGAAAGTTCTGGGAAAATATTTTATAAGTCCATGACCAGAGACCCTTAAAAAAAAAATATGGCTCTAAGAGGAATGGTCTCTCAAGCCAGATTGATAGCACAACAAGTTACCCTAATTAGGAAGAAAAAGGGTTGGGAGCTAGAGAAATTGATGTAACTGCCCAAGAAACCTTCTGACAAGCTCACAGTGAAAAAGCAAACGCATCAGCTGCAGAAGGGGCAGCACAGAGTCCGGTGAAGGCAAATGGTGGTTCCGACACTAAGAGCCAACCCAAAAAGACTAAGAGAAAGAAAAAGCCAAAGCTTTGAAAAAGCCTGAAACAGAACAAAGGACCTTGCTGTCGTGTTATATGTGGAAAGGATGAAGCCAAGATAAGTCTTGAACCATGAAAAAAAAAACCCCAAAAATCATTTTGATGCTAGGAAACATAAGATAAAAAGCTGAATTTTCCATTGTACTGCTTTTCCTAACCTTTCTAGGGGGAAAGGACTATTTTCAAACAACAAAAAATTAGAACAACAAATATATTTGAGAAGAAAATAGAGTAGATAAACAATGATTATCTGAGGGCTTCAAAAATGAACTATTTTGGGGCAACTGTGTGGTTCAGTTGGTTAAGCAACTGCCTTTGGCTCAGGTCATGATCCCGGAGACTGGGATCGAGCCCCGCATCAGGCTCCCTGCTCGGTGGGAAGCCTGCTTCTCCCTCTCTCACTCCCCCTGCTTGTGTTCCCTCTCTTGCTGTGTTTATCTCTGTCAAATAAATAAATAAAATCTTTAAAAAAAAGAACTATTTTAAATAGGCCATAATAAATTATACAAGAGGCTCAAAATTCACTCTTAATCTTAAGAAAACATCTACTGCAATAATCTTAGCAGAATATTCTAACAAAATCTTATTGGGCTTAAGGAAATTATTCTGAAGTCCTTCTATAAGAAAAACAAAAAATATTCTGATACAAATGGAAACGTTTATAAGAGGAATAAAGAAGAAATTCAGCCCCAGTTAATATTAGAATATTCTATAAAACTATGATATTTTAAAGATGTCCTGGATGTGTGTAAGACAAGAAAGATAAAAAGACAGGTCTTGACAGCAATAGTAATCCATGCTACGTATAAATTTAAAATATGACGGAGGAAATATCATAAATCAGTGCAGCAGTAAACCATTTAACAAATGATTAACAATTAGCTACTTGGGGAAAAATATAATTTAGAAGCTCATTTCCTATATCATAAGAAATAATATATTTTATATAATATTTATAAATTATAGTTTATAACTTACTTATAGCTCATAAAATATATTTTATATTATTTCCTATATTAGAGGAAATAGTTCTATGATATAGTAACTAAGAAAACATAGGAAATATATGTATATATGCATACACATATATACATATAATATTATATGTCATACCCAATGAATAAAATGTTCAAATAAAACACCAACCCGAAGAAAACAGAAGTGAACGCTCATCAAATCTATAAAAGAAAAATGACTGTAGAAAGTAAGAGGAGCTCATAAATCTTAATGGTGGCATAACTGAATGGCAAAGTTCATGAACATGACTATGTAGTAGGCACTACCGGCTGACTTGCCAAAGGATCATAATACTAGTCTCTTTTTTTAAGCATAGTTACAATAGGTTTATTTATGATAATTATAAAAAGCTATGTCACAGAAAGCTACTTATGTTAATACTTTCAGGTATTTGGAATATAACTACTAACATACAAGGACAGTCCCCAAGCATTGCTAGACACCAGACATACAGGTGACAAGGCCTATGTTCTATTATGAAAACTGGGTAAGTCTGCAGGTATTCATTCTTGCTCAGAAAGAATTAAATCCTTTTTTTTTCTCTCTCTCTCTGTTTAACCAGAAACAAGCAGCAAGACAGCTGGAGTGCTTGATGGCAGGGCTACAACCCTGCTCAGGAAATAGCCTAGGATTTGTTCATGAACCATCAGAGTTCAAGTTAATGCCTCACTGACCAACCCTTTGTTTCCCTCCCAGGCAACTGCACTCTCAGGTTGTTGCAGAACATCTGCTTTAGAAGCAGTAACACCCCTCCCCCCCCACCTGAAAGGTGCTACCAGCATGAAACAGATACAAAATAGTACAACCCCATGTGGTGAAAGCCTAGCTATAGGCAAACTTATTCTATTCCATCTATCTCCATACTGAGAAGCCTACCAGGAACACTCCTTTCAACATACTTTTTGTTCCAGCCACTACTGATATATGCTTCCCTTTCACCCAAACCTTTGCTTTGTTTAGCATGTGGCTACCCCCAGGTAGATGAGCTCTACTCATCCCCAAACTAAGGGGATATGTAACACCTGCTGTGGGAAGCCTTTTATGATATAACCACCCCCACCTGATGTAAAATGTCCTCTTCTCTGTTCTCCTAAGATCTTGGGCACACTTGTGTTATATACTGCAACCCCCTTCCTTACTCTTTTATCTGTTCACGTCTGACATAACAGATTGCTGGAGGACAGAGATCATATCTTCTCTTTCACTTTATGTGCACGTATTAATGACCAATTAGGATTATTCAACTATGGTTAAATAATCAATGCCTTCAAAACTCCATAATTTGGATCACATTTTAAAAGTGTCTAGCAATGCTTTTCAGGGATGCCCTTGCTTGTTCCTTATTACTGTAAAGGCAGCATGGTGTCGTAGTGATGAAAACCATGGACACAGAGTCAGAGCAGACCTGCATACCAACCCTGGTCATTGCAATTGAGTAACCTTGGGTAAGTCACAGTTCGCCTCTCTGAACTTCATCTCCCTGTTTCAACTGGCTTAGTAAAGCTCACCTGACTGGGCCCTGAGGAAGACACAAAGTAACTAGCCCAGTCCCAGTGGTGGTTATCACAAAAATGTCTTAGCGTAAATTAGATTAACAGTATGATGGTTTTGTGATCTGAAAGACCTGGGTTTGAATCCCAATTATTATTAATATTATTTATCATTGTAACCATCAATATTAAAGAAGGCAATGCTTGCTTTTAAATCTGTTACCAATTCATAGCACTTAAAAAATCCAAGAGGTTTAAAAACTATTACTGTTTGGTCCCTCTATATCCTTATAAAGAATATGTTTCCACTCCAGAGGAAATTGCTTTTCTATCTACTGTTCTGGTTAACACTAATTAAATGGAGCTAAGCCCACAGGACTGTGTCTAGTTCCTTCTCTAAAATGAATCAATTAACAGTTGGGAATTGCTGTGGGGAAAGATGGGTCGCCATATCCTGATGTGACTGAATGACAAATGCCACAGCTGGAAAGAGATTAGAGAGCATCTCAGGTCAAGAAAGAACATAAATGGTTGCCCCATGTGTCCAACGTAGAGGAAAAAGAAAATTAAGTAAAAATGTCATGGAGTCAAATTCTAGCTAATGAGGGCAGGCTCTGCAGGCACCCTGAATGAGGGAAAGAAAGGTCAAGTCTGTTTCTTAGAAAGCTCCAGGGCCTACAGGAAACGTTATACCTTTAAGAGGATAATGACCTCATTTACATGAGAACACCAGCGCACAACCGCTCTTTAGACTACTTGGGAAAGGCTGGTAGGCAAGGCAAGGTTCAGTACTATCTGAAATGCTCTGATAGGCAGTTCGGTTTCTGGCAACAAATGGCATCACTGTTGTCAAGTCCATTTGCACACAGAGACACCTGACCGAGGTCCTAGATGCTTGCTTCAAGTTGAAGTCTCACTGTACCTTTCATAAAAACAGATGCTTACTTTGGACTCATAAACAGCAGAGCCCTTCAAAGCTGTGAAACCTGCTGGGTATTTCCACTGCAGAAGAAGCAAGAGTTCTGTGCAGGCTGAACTGAATCCAGGGCTTGCTGCAAGCAGGAAAAGTTCTGGCTGCCGCTCGGAGCACCAAGAGAAGGGGACGTGCTTTCGAAGAACCAGGCTGACTGATTCATTCCGTCTATTCGAGCTCACCAGAGTAAGAGCTTTATCCATTGAAAATCTGAATTGATGCTTTTTAGTCAGGTGCATTGAGGTACAATTTACTCTAAGTAAAAATCCACACTTTTTTTGGGAACGGTTTTGATAAATACATCATTATGTAACTAACACCATAATTGAGATATGCACCAATTTTATCAGCTCCTCTCAAATTCCCCTGTGCTGTTGTGTAGACAATCCCCTCCTCTTCCCCCCCTCCCCCCTCCCGCCACCACTGACTTATTTTCTGTCCCTCTTTCAAAATATCATATACATGTAGACTTTTGAGTATAGCTTCTGTCAGCATAAAATGTTTCAAATTCACGCATGTTGTCTGTGAATCCATAGTTCGCTCCTGTTTATGGCTGAGCTGTATTGCACGTGGTGGATAGGCTACAGCCTGCTTACCACCTCCCCAGGTAAATGCTTTCAACAGATCATCAGTTTATCCATCTACCAGGGCCTTCAGGCATACTGTCCTTCTGAGATTGAGGGTGACAGGGATAGAGGATTCAGAGCCAAGGTTTCAGCGGAAAGGAATGTTTGTAATCAGTCCAGGACATCCATAACACAGGGATTTCACTGTCGAAAACAAACTTTTTTTTACAACACCTGACAGCAAATGACTTTGGGAGGAGATAAGGTGTCTTCATGACTGTTTCCACCACTACTTATAAGCTGCAGGATCTCTCTGTACCTTATTTCCCTCATCTTATGCAACAGGTATAATTAGAAACTCGAATAACAGTTTCACAATCATTTTAACGAGAAAACATTTAAAAATAAATTATATTTGGCACTACATTGTGATAGTACACAAAATGTGGTAAAATATAGTAGACATGTAGATTTATAACAATCTTATTTTGCCATTAGCAAAAAATAAATTCAAAACATCATAGCCTTAAAATCTAAACCGAAAAGCTTCTACAAGACAACTTTAGAGAAAATGTTTATGACCCTGGGCTAAGCAAAGATTCCTTATATATAACTAACACTTTCATTAATTTTTAAAAATTGGTAGACTTTATCAAAAGTAAAAACTTCTGGTCTTCAAAAGATCTCTTAAGAAAATAAAGAGTCAAGCAACAATCTGGGAGAAAGTATTTGTAAAATACATTTCTGACAAAGGAACTGTATCTAGATTATATTAAAAACTCTCAACAATATTAAGAAAAGAACCAAAAAAGATATGTTTGAAAGACAGTTGATCAAAGAATCTAATGTAGATGGTAAATAAACACATGAAACCTAATTCCTTGCGGGCACCTTGTACATCCAGTGGGCTTTGGTATGTTAGTTTGGAACTATTATCTCTATTTATGATATTCTTTCAGTTGCAAAATCATTCTTGTTCTAAATATTTAATCTACAAATTAACATGTTTGGGGACATAACCCATATACAGGTCTGTCTATGCTTATTTTAGGATCTTATATCACATTCCATCTTTGTAAATGAAATCAGAAACTTTGGTCCTACTTAAGAAAATATTATGGGAGATCATCATTATCAATGTTTAGAAAACACCACAAGTACTTGCAGATTATGATTTTTAATCTAAAATTAACTATGTTTGGACAAGCTTTAATTAATTTTGTACAACAACATTCATGTTTTGAATATCAAAATGCTCTGCATGTGTACGGTAAGTGAATTATTATTGCAACTTTGTTCATTTCCTCATTCCATATACATTTTCTCTTACACAGTACTATTATAGTCATATCTGAATTTCAGCATTTAATTCCACTTTCCTGTTTCAAATTGCAAATCCCAGTGTCATTATTAAAGCAACAAAGGGTTAGTTTTATCAGCATATAAATTCTAAACAAGCTATCTAGTGATTTCGGGACAATAGAGGATAAATAGCATAGGAAAAAAACATTTAAAAGAAAATAGATGTAAATTTGTATGTAAATTTCACGTTTCCTGTTCGGGTTTTAGGTAGTAATGTTTTTCCAGTGAGATATACCAGCACTGACAGGGAGGGGAACAAAGTAGTTTTCAAAATATATATGCAATCCTTGAAATTCAGATAGTAGCTCCTTTCCTAGTCTAGAGGAAATTGTCCTGTGACTGGGTATCATTCCATCTGATGGCAGAGTTCACTCTGCACTGGGCATATAGATAACATGGAGGCAGAAAGGACTGTGTTATTCAATACAGTGTAACTGGTTAAGAAGGCCAGCTTTGGAGCAAGACTGCCAGGTCTGAAACCCAGCTTCAGCAGTTAGGAGGTGTCTGAACCTGGCCAGGATTCCCGATTCTGTAGGTCTTGGTGACTCCATCGGTAAAATGAGAGTGGTAAGTGTAACAGTAATTCAGGTTTTGAATGTGGACAAATTAGGCTAAAACTCAGACACTTTAGGTTCTGAAGAATTTAATTTAGATCATCCTGAATCTAGACCATATGGATTTTCCAAATTATAATATCCACTGCAAATTTAGTATCACTTTGCCTGTTCCTTTCCAATATTTCTACTTCATTTCTTTTTGTAGTGCTATTCCATTTGCTAAGAATTTCCTGAACAATGTTGAATACTAGAATACTTTTCTTCATAACCTTAATTGGATTGTGCTTTGCATATTCTTGTTAAAAATGATGTTGATTTAAGTTAACTATTTCTTATTAAAATTCATGAAAGATTATAAAAATTGACTTACTAATAATGTCAAATCAACTTTTTATTCCTAGAATAACTTGGCTATTTTGTATTATTCTTTTGTATTCTTACAGAATCTATTTTTTCTCAATGCTTTATTTAGGGCTTCTGTATCCAGAAAGCAAAAATATTTCATTAATTGCATGTGGATTCTGATTTCCGGTATTCCTGGATTTTAAATACAATTTTACTACTAAGTAACTGAGTGATTCCTGGCAAATTAATTTTTCTATACCTCTGAAAAAGGCTTATCATAGTGCCTAGCGAATGATGTGTTTAAAAACACTCATCATTCCATTAGTGGGCACAGTCTATTCTTTCTTAGTTTCCTTTCTGTCTCAGTTGACTTGGGCTGCTGTAACAAAATATTGCAGACTGGAGAGCTTACAAACCAACAGTTCTGGGGGCTGGGAAGTCCAAGAAAAAGGCAGGAGCAGATTCCCTGTATGGTGAGTCTGTTTCCTGGTTCACAGATGGAGGTCCTTCCCTGTCACTAATTCTAGATGATGGGAGGGGTGATAGAGCTCTCTGGGCTATCTTTTATAAGGGCACTAATCCCATTCATGAGGATCTACCCTCAGGACCTAATCACCTCCTAAAATCAATCATTTCAGGGTTAGGATTTCAACACTTTTGAAATTGAGGGACATAAACATTCAATTCACTGCATTTCCTTTTCCTTCTTACACTGTCTTTTCCAGGCTTTAGCATTAACATTTTGTTGGGTTAGAGTAAGGTATCAGACAAGATTTTCAACTTTCATATGTTCTGAAATAGTCTGTGCTTAGGTATTTGATAGAAATTCCACCAAAACTGCTGAAACAATTCTTTTTTTGAGTGGGTGGGAGAAATTTAATACATCTTAAACAAATTGTAATTTTTTTCTATCAAAAAGTGTGTGTATATGTGTGACTGCATATACCAGAGAGTACAGAGAACATTCCAATGAATTATTACAATCCAAATCATATGACAGTGAATAAATCTTACTGTTAATATATATTTCAGTACTCAATTGATTTTAGTTGTATCTCTGATGAAAATAATGGATTTCAACATAAATGTGCAGTTTTAAAAATTAATAAACTGTGAATACTTGAATCACAACATGATTAGCATACATTTAACATGGCAATCCTTACCTTAAATCATTAAACAGTATTTGAAATGATAATAAGTAAGCACTAAAATACACATTGAAAATAAAAGACAATTTGTACATCAACTTCCAGCTTTTGGTAAGTTAAAAGCTCCAGCCATTATTAAATGCTGCATGTTCTCGGAAGCCCATATGTATGGCAAGAGAGAGTGCAATCATCTTCCTGGACTCTTTTTTAGAAATCTCCCTAGATGAAAATGACAAAGAAAAAAACCCCAGAAACCAAGCCATGTGCCACATTATTTAAAAAGCTGATGAAAATAAACCCTAAAGGTGAAAAAAAAATTTTTTTAAGATTTTATTTATTTATTTGACATAGAAAGAGAGAGATCACAGGTAGGCAGAGAGGCAGGCAGAGAGAGAGGGGAAGCAGACTCCCTACCGAGCAGAGAGCCCGACTTGGGGCTCAATCCTAGGACCCTGAGACCATGACCTAAGCCAAAGGCAGAGGCTTAAGCCTCTGAGCCACCCAGGTGCCCCTAAAAATGAAAATTTTCATAGAAGAAAATTGATTTGATAATAAGCAGAGAATAGATTCAACATGTACCACGTGCCAATTTTAGCCCATCTTCCTAAGAGTGCTATAAACACAATATGCAAAACGTTCCAAAAGGTGATTTTGCCCGTAGGATTATTACATTTGGTAGAGCTTTGAAACCTTTTCAAAGGTCATTGTTCTTGGCACTCAAAGACTGTATCTGGCCTTCAACATTTCTTGGCTCACTCCACATTTACAGTACTACTCTCTGGATTATTTCTACACTCAACATGATTAAACCAAATAAACAGAGTCTCCTCCAACATATTTCAAAGAAAGTAGCAAAAGATTCATGGTCATTCCTCTAGGATTTTACATTCTAGCTGAGGAAAGATGGTAAATATACTAAAAAACAAACAAAATAGGTCAAGTAGACTATAACACGGTATGTAAACACACATGGATCTGGAGATTATAAAGGTCAGGAAGAAGTCTTAGGAAGGAGAAGGGAGACTGCACAGAATGATATGCTGTACAAGTTAAAGGAAAGTAAAAATCTTGGATTGAAGAAGAAAAAATTTCTCAGATAGAAATACAGTGGGCATAAGGTTCAGAAGAGAAAATAAATGTGGGAAGTTTAGGGTACTAAAGGAAATCAACATGATTGAATGGGAAGGTTATTATTGTCAAAAAGTGGGAAAGACAGTGGACAGTTTATTTGGGATCAGCTGATGGTTGACTCTGGAATTTCAAATTGAGACTCTAGAATGCAGTAAGACATCATTTAAAGTCTTTCTTTTAATGACAGGAATTTATTTTAGTTAAAAGTATTGATAAGACCTGCTTAGCTTTGGAGTGTTAGAACCTGATTAGCTTGAGGGCAGCTATGCTGGGTTCAGTAACCCCCTGGTGAGTTAGGCATCTACAGATCTAAGACCTCCTGGTGATGACGCCTTCACAAGGCCTGTGTTAACCAAATGAAGGCAGATAGGTCAAGGAACCATCTGTGCATCTTGCTTCCTAGCCCCAATACCTGGAATGTGTAAGCAGTCCAGGAATTGGGGAGGGGGCTAAAAATGTTATCTCACCCTAACAGGAAAATTACTGTGTAACTCTTGCTTGCTGTTTAAAACTTATATAAACCCCTAGACCCTTGCATTCGGGGTCCTTGCTGAAACCCGCTGCGCCGGGCAGATGCTTGGACCTCAGCTAGCTGGAGAATAAACCTCGCTGTGTGATTTGCATTATCCTGAGCGTCCTCGGTTTCTCTTTGGGGAGGGGTCGCCATCAGACTTTAACAGTATCACATATACAAAAGAGCATATGAGAACATATGAATAGGTTAAAGAATAATAACAAACAGCTATTGTACTTTCCATCCAAATCAAGAAAATTACCATTACTTTAGAAACTGTCTTGCAATCCCCTCCCCAGCTGCATGGATTATGTAGAAAAGGGTTTTGGTGAGATTAGTGTAGAGCATATAAAGGGAAAACAGAAAATACAGAGACACTTGAGAAAGCAATAATAACCCTGGGGGCCTTGAGCTAGAAAAGAAGCAGTGGGAATAGAAAAGAAAGGAACAAGCTATGGAAAAATGGGAAAGCAAATATGATTCCCCTTGTTGCTTGTTGTGCTTGTTTATTTTTGGAGTTGTTTTAGTTTGGCTTGTTTTTGCATGGATGAAACAAAAAATTGGTTAATTGCCCACTAAAAAAAAAAAAAAGGAAAGAAAGGAAGATTTGAAGGAAAGGCGCATGTTTGAGACTCATAGTTGAGAGAATGAAACGTTTAATTGTAAAAACATCAGTCTAGTAGAGACTACATGAACCTTTGAAAGTAAGAAGTAGAGCAAAGATAGGATTTGAGGCTTGAGAACTAAGAAAGAACCAGGTGGTAGGACTGTTAGAGGAGGAAACATAGGGCAGGCAGACCCAGGAGTGCTAGGTCACAGATGATGGAGGAAGAAAGCTTTTGGAGAAGGGTGAGTTGTGTGGCTTGAGAAAATAGCTCCATACTCTTTAAAGTCAGGTCAGTTAGAGACCTTTGCAAGAGGGTGTGAAGGGGCAGAATGCAACCTGCCAGAAGAAACCTGAGGAAGAAAAAGAAAAAAGAGGAAGGCAGTTATGTAGGTGCTTCTTTCCTCATTTAGAAAGCCAAAGAATCCCCTGTACAGGACAGAACAGAGAGCCCAGATATGGATGCTCAACTCTATGGTCAAGTAATTTTTGACAGAGCAGGAAAAAATATCCAATGGAGGAAAACGGTCCCTTCAATAAATGGTGCTGGGAAAATTGCACAACTATATACAGTAGAATGAAACTGGACCATTCTCTTTCACCATACACATAAACCTAAATGGATGAAAGACTTCAATGTGAGACAGGAATCCATCAAAATCCTAAAGGAGAACATAGGCAGTAACCTCTTTGACATCGGCAGCAAGTTCTAAGACATGTCTCCAAAGGCAAGAGACACAAAAGTGAAAATGAACTTTTGGGACTTCATCAAGATAAAAATCTTCTGCACAGCAAAGGAAACAGTCAACAAAACAAAGAGGCAACCCACAGAATGGGAGAAGATACTCACGAACTACACTATAAAGGGCTGATACCCAAGATCTATAAAGAACTTCTCAAACTCAACACCCAAAAACCAGAAAGTCAAGTCAAAAAATGGGCAGAAGACATGAACAGACACTTCTCCAAAGAAGATATACAAATGGCTAACAGATGCATGAGAAAAGTGTTCATCATCATCAGCCATCAGCGAAATTCAAGTCAAAATCACCCTGAGATACCACCTTACACCAGTTGGAATGGCAAAAATTGACAAGGCAAGAAACAACAAATGTGGGAGAAGTTGTGGAGAAAGGGGAACCCTCTTACACTGTTGGTGGGAATGTAAATTGGTACAGCCACTTTGGAAAATAGTATGGAGGTTCCTCAAAAAAATTAAAAATAGAGCTACCCTATGACCCAGCAAATGCACTACTGGGTAGTTACTCCAAAGATACAGATGTAGTGAAAAGAATGGCCATATGCACCCCAATGTTCATGGCAGCAATGGCCATAATGGCCAAACTGTGCAAAGAGCCAAGATGTCCTTCAACAGATGAATGGATAAAGAAGATGTGGTCTATATACACAATGGAATATTACTCAACCTTTAGAAAGGATGAATACCCTACTTGTGCATCAACATGGATGGGACTAGAGATTATGCTAAATGAAATAAGTCTGAGAAAGTCAATTATCATATGGTTTCATTTATTTGTGGAACAGAAGGAATAACATGGAGGACATTAGGAGAAGGGAAAAATGAAGGGGGAGAAATTGGAGTGGGAGACAAACCATGAGAGACTATGGACTCCAGGAAACAAACTGAGGGTTTTTAAAGATTTTATTTTTTTATTTATTTACTTGACAGAGAGAGAGAGATCACAAGTAGGCAGAGAGGAAGGCAGAGAGAGAGGAGGAAGCAAGCTCCCTGCTGAGCAGAGAGCCCGACACGGGCCTTGATCCCAGGACCCTCAGATCATGACCTCAGCAGAAGGCAGAGGCTTTAACCCACTGAGCCATCCAGGTGCCCCAGACTGAGGGTAGAAGGAGGGGATTAGGTGGACGGGTGAGCCTGGTGAGGAGTATCAAGGAGGGCACGGTTGCATGGAGCACTGGGTATTATATGTAAACAATGAATCATGGAACACTACATCAAAAACTAATGATGTAGTGTATGGTGACTAATACAACACAATTAAAAAAAAAAGCCTCTCTTATCCAGAGCAACTGGCATTATAAGGTAGCAGAAGTTCAGAGCAATGCCTTTAGGTCTACAGTAAGAGCAAAATGTCCTTAAATTACAGCCATATCATGATAATCCTGCTGAGGCACCCCATAACTAGCCCTCTGGCTCCTTTAAGAAGCCCAAGGAAGAGCTGAGATGTTCATCACCTCTTTTCCTCTTTATGCCTTAAGAAGGAGAAACAAGAACAAATATATATTTCCAATTCAGTGTCAAAATAGTTGGGCTTTCCTAAATCTCCCTGTGCTTCCTTCTCACAAACTGCCTGCATTTACAGCAAAAGATCTTCACCGTGGTTGTGCACTAGAATCACCTAGGAAGCTTTAAACCCATGGAAAGTTCTGGTCCGGACCTCTAGAAAATCTGATTTAATTATTCATGTTTGGAGCATAGAAATGAATTTTTTTAACTCCATGAGTGAACAAGGTTGAGGATCACTGCCTAAGACTGACCTCACTGATTTTCATGGGTCTATATAAGCATCAGCTTATTGTTTTTCAAGCTACTGAGTGGCATATTTGAAGTAAGATGTGTTCACCATCCATAATTTTGTTAAGTAGGGATATAAAAAAGTTATATATATAAGAATTTTAAGAATATCAAATGACATATGTGACTCTGAATTGTATAATGACAATTAGTGAGGACTAACACAGTCAAAAATACATTCCTGATGCCATTTTTCAAAGCACAGGACCAAATATGCCAGTTTAACATAAGTCTACTAAAATCAGAAACCTATGAGAAAGACAGTCTATTACTTCATTTAGAAGTATTAAAATTCTTCAATCTTTCAAACATCTTTTACCACTGATCAGTGTTTGCCAGTAGGTTCAATAACTCTCCACAGGCAATGCTGTGAACATCTCCAAATGAGGATCTCCTATAAGAACAAGGAGTGATGGTGGCAAAACAAGGGGCCATACAGATGCTATCCCTTGCCTGGCATCTCTACTTTCTTTAGCTGCTAGGATAACCAAGGGAGAGAAGCTATGTATTTCCCCTCCGTGGATTTTAAAATATACATGTATATTTGGACTTGCCAGTGTGGCATGAAAGATTACATAAGACAGCAGAGAGTCTGTTCTCAGAGCTATGGTGCCATCCTATTAAAAATGCCGCTTATGGGGGCGCCTGGGTGGCTCAGTTGGTTAAGCAACTGCCTTCAGCTCAGGTCATGATCCCGGAGACCCGGGATTGAGCCCCACATTGGGCTCCCTGCTCAGCAGGGGGCTTGCTTCTCCCTCTCTCACTCCCTCTGCTTGTGTTCCCTCTCTCACTGTGTTTCTCTCTGTCAAATAAATAAATAAAATCTTTAAAAAAATTAAAAAAGTAAAAAAAGTAAAAATGAAAAATGGCACTTATGGAGAGCTGATGGTCCATCTTAGACCCTGGTGAAACTGATTCTAAACAGCAAGAAGCAGGCTTACTGAGCCTTACTGGGTCTACTTTTTGGATGAGAATCATTTACCTCTAACCCAGTGAACTCATTTGGTATCTACTTCCTGTCTATTCCTTCATCAGAAATTTTCATCTGAACTCAGCTTGGGGACATCCATACCTAAAGGAGCAGCCCCCCTGACAGAGAGGAACCCAAGGTGACTGTTTCTGGATAACCACAGTAACTGGTCCATTCTCAAGGAGGAGTTCCATTGTAATTAACTGGTCAGGTGACAAGAAACTATGCAGATTTCAGTCCTACCAATGGATGGAACACTCAGAGGAATAAAATCAGCTGGAGGTTGGAAAGGTGTGGTCTCTTCTCTTCCTTCAATCTTCCTTGCAGTCTAAGAGATGGGAGGTAAGGGTAAGCTTTTATAGTGTTCTAATTGGCTCTGGCAGTCCAGGGCTGAAGCAACGCCCTCATCAACTTGATCTATATGTGGAGCTAGGACAGCCACTGCAGTAGAACAATATGACAGTTCTAGATCATGGCCAAATGTACACAATGGGACAATGGGGTCAAGGCCCTAGGCATAAGCCTTTGGCCTCCTCCTTCCCTCCCACTTTGGGTGTGTGTTTGTATGTGTCCCCACTAGATAGCATTGTATTAAAGTCATTATATCAAGGACCTGCCCTCCCTGTGTTTGCAATCCAAAAGTCTAAATCTAAATCTCACAAAAAGTTTTCCAACAATACCCACTAACTAAGGCTTTTGGAAAAAAAGTTAAATTCTCTATTTAAAATGTGGTCCATGGACCTGAAGCATCAGTATCTGAGAGCTTTACTTAGAAATGCAATCTGAGATGACCATACCTCATACTCCTACCCTCTACCCTGCCAGGCCCGCTGAATTAGAATATATATATATATATATATGAATATATGAATATATATATTCATATATATATAGATTCATATATATATATTTAAAGAAATAATCCATTTTATTTTATTTTATTTTTAAAAGATTTTATTTATTTATTTATTTGACAGAGAGAAACACAGTGAGAGAGGGAACACAAACTGGGGAGTGAGAAAGGGAGAAGCAGGCTTCCCGCTGAGCAGGGAGCCCGATGCGGAACTCAATCCCAGGTCTCCGGGATCATGACCTGAGCCGAAGGCAGTCGCTTAACCAACTGAGCCACCCAGGCGCCCCAAGAATCTACATTTTTAACAAAATACCCAGGATATTCAAATGTACATAATGAGATCTGGGACTTTTGAGCTGGTGAGGTGTTGGACTTTGAGTTGATTCTATCATGACTTTGGGTGATCTTGGGATGTGGTTAGCGTATTTTGGAAATGGGCAGGATGTTAATCTTTTCAGGCCAGAGGGAAGACTGTGATAGGCAGAACAGTCACTCCCTCCCCTCCTAAAGATGCCTCTATCTAAATCCCCCAAACTTGTAAATATGTTATGACAAAGATAAATTAAAGTAGCAGTTGGAATTAAAGCTGTAGAATTAAGGCTGTTAATCTGCTAACTTTAGACAGGGAGATGACCTTGGATTGTCTAGGTCAGCACATGTAATCACAGCAGTCCTTACATGTGGAAGAGGAAGCAGAGGAATCGAAGGCAGAGTGATACAGAATGAGGAGGACTGACTTGGTCGTTGTTGGCTTTGAAGATGGCGGAGGCTCAAGGGCCAAGAAGTATGGGCCTCTAGAAACTGGAAAAAGCAAGGGAACATATTCTCTTAGGCCAGTGAGACCCATTTATATTTCTCACTCCAGAACCATAAGATAAATTTGTGCTGTTTGAAGACAATAAAATTATGGTAATTTGTTAAAGCAACAAAAGAAAACTAAGGAGGGAAGCACTGTTCCATTTGTTTTGGCTTTGCTCTGTAGAGTTCTATACTAGTATTTGGGACAAATTTCCTGCTGCAAAGATAGTAATACTGCTTCTTGTTTACCTGCTCCCTTTCATGTTTTATATTCTCTTGCTTCCAAAACTGGGAGACTAATGCATTCAAAAAAAATCTCCAAAGTTTATTTAGTTACTGCTTCCAGTTTTTTCTCACAGTAAAACTTCAAAGTTTTCTTATGTTCTTTCTTATGTACTTTCTGCTCCCTGACCTTTGCGTTGTCACAATAATGAGAAGAGGTGATGAATTTAAAACCCTAAGAATAAAAAGAAAAAAGAGAAGAGAAACTAGTATCTTGGCAAATTTGTTCTGTGTCTGAGTAATCTCAAACTAATTATATTTATATGTGTCCATAAGAGAGATGAGTAATATTTTCACAGTGGGTGAAGGGAAATAAGTTGTCTGTGTCACTGTTACACTGTCCACATGGGACCAACCCTGCCTCCCTCACATCACCAGTCAATGTGTATTTGGAAAGTCATTACAACAGGCATTACTCTCCATTGTATTCTGAGTAATAGGAGCCATGCAGAGACTGCTATTATATTGAAATTATTAGGCAGGCACTTAGACACATCAGGCAATTACACACTTGAACATCTTTAAGTAAGGAAAAGCACTATATTTGAGAAATGTCTCTCTTTTGTCAGACTTGCATTTTACTGTCCTTGGTGTAAAACCAGAACCTGCCCTCATGGATCATAGTTTCAATTCTGAGCTTTTTATTCAAATATGCAACATGGCACAATTTGTATTGAAGAATTCACGTACTTAATGGTAAAATGCTTTTAGAAGGATCAGTGGAAGCCAAAAACACTAAGAGAATGCTGAGAAAATGAGCAGTTAAGCTTTTGAAATTGCTGAGTATAGATGTAATTCCCAATTATACCACCAATGACATTTGCCAGAGCAAGAAAACTACACTGAACCTACACAGAATGAACAAATGGGAAAGTGGAAACTAGCAAAATGGTCGTGGATCATTGAACATAACTTGGTATCCATGAAATCATAAAGCCCATGTATCTGTGTATGTGACTATTTATATAATTAAGGGTGTAGGTATGCAATTTGGCTTGAGGTTCTTTATCATACTAATTTATATAGAAATGCAAATGTCATATCTAGGGCTATCAACAAGTTTTGGTAATTATTATACACTTATTTATCTAGCACCTAAAAGTGAGGATAATGAACTTTGCACATTGGTAGGGAACATAAATATTAGAAGATTTTCTTTCAACCTCTGCCTCAAAGGCTTTTTCTAGACCCTCCTTATGATTGAAAGGATACATTGGGTTCAAGGTCTTGTTTAAATAATTTTACTTTCCCTTGTATGTTTCAAATACTTTGTAAAACTAGCTCAGATCCATCATGCAATCAGTGTCGGACCAATTTTCCTAAAATACCTCTTTCATCAATATTCCTCCCTTGCTTAAAATTAAATGGTTTTGTTTCTCATTGCATTATTCATTCAAGAATCAACTGTTGAACAGCAACTGCCTGGAAGACATGGTGCTAGGAAGGGGACAGGCAAGGGGGGTGGGGATGCCAAGAGAAGAAGGAAAATATGTTTGGGGTGCTTATGGAGCTTATGGTCCAGAGGAGATCCAATATATATAAATACTACATAGATGTGACAAGCACTATTAACAGTGGGGTAGGGGAACTTCATGCAGAACTTGGGAACTCATCTGGATCTTGAAGGGTAAATGTAAACCTAAGAGGGAAAGCTGGAAAGAGGCTGGTATTCTCAGCAGAAAGAAATGCCCATAAAGGCAAAGGATAGTTCAAGAAGGACAGCTGTTCAGTTTGGTTGAATCACAGAATTCCCAAAAAACATGTACAGAAGTGTGCCAGGGAAAAGCCAAAAGGTGAGTCAGGGCCTGTATAGAAAGCGCTGGACGCTTAGGGAAATGGTATTCAGCAGATGGTGAAATGGAAGGCAAGGGGGGCTTCAGGCCAGATTACGGTCAAGTGTTTGGAAGATTAACATGTAGAATAGGCACAGAGAAGATGGACTGCAGAGGGGCAATGACACTAGTTAGAAAGAGCTACAAGTGTTCTGAGGGAAAAAACAAAGGAGAGAAAAAGAAAGGCAAGTTATCTGCTTGACAGCAGATGCAATGAGATGTTATTGAAAAAAGCAGTCAGCTGAGCCCTTAAAACTAAGTCCTTACAGACTGACCAGAAACCAAATGCTACCATCAAGGTAATGGATTGCCAGCAGGAGGTGTGAGTTGAGCCAGAGGAGCAATGGATATGTTGAGCTAGGAGTGCCACTAGGATATCCAATTGATGATGTCCACCAAATGGTTACAAGGTGGTTTGGGAGACAGAGTTTCGGGCAGAGACTGAGAGTGGAGAAGCCACCCCCTTCACAGACACGGGAGTGACAAGGTCACCAACAGGAGTAAAGAGGCCTAGTGAAGGTCTTTGAAGGGATGGAAGAGCCACAGAGAGGAGGCAGGAATTCAGCGGAAGCTAAGGGAGACGCAACATCCAATAAAAGGGTAATTAAACCAGTATCAGTCACTGAACAGATGACTATGAAGTAGAATACAGAATGAGAAATAGTAATAACTAAGATTTATTACACATGTAGCGTATACAGGCACTATGCTAAACACTGTATGCATGATCACATTCATGCCTGACCCCAAACCACAACAAGGTAGACAAGATTAAAGCTTTTGGAGTTTAAGAAACTTGTCCAAGGACATAATGCTGGTTGGTATCGGGAGAACATGAATGTACCCAGGGCTATATCGAACCCTAATGATGAGTTTCTCACAATTAACAATTTCCTTATGTCCACATGATCACACTCCTCAAAAGCAGCCCTAGGGCCCAATTCAGGAGCCATCATTTCCAGAAAGTCTTCCTAGACTCTCCAAATATCCTCTCTTTATAATATTCACAGCATTTGCTCTTTGAGACATAGAGAATCAGGGTGCCCAGGTGCCTCAGTCGTTAAACGTCTGCCTTCGGCTCAGGTCATGACTCCAAAGTCCTGGGATTGAGCCCCGCATCAGGCTCTGCTTGATGGGGAGACTGCTTCTCCCTCTCTCACTCCCCCTGCTTGTGTTCCCTCTCTAGCTGTGTTTCTCTCTGTCAAATAAATAAATAAAATCTTAAAAAAAAAAAAAAGATATAGAGGATCATTTAGTTCTATGTACTATCCTACATTATACATCAATAATTTAAGTGCATTACTCTTCCCTCAATTAAGTAGCTGGAAGAGGTAAGGAAATATGTTCTTTTTAGGCCCCTGAGACCTATTTATCACATTTTACATTTCTTCTGTATCCTACAAATCAACCTGTCAGTGAGAGAGGTATGGTGTACCCAGTGAGGAAATACTTGTTATAAATGAACCCATGTCCCCAGATGCTAAAAGACATCAGAACTGGATGAGGGTTAAGAGAGCAGAAATGTTCTCAGTTAGAAGGGTTTCACAGGGTGATTCCAAGACAGCAGAAGGACGTTCCTAGCCCGCAAAAAAGCCTGTGCAAGCTTGAATGGACGATGACGAGGAAGGAAAGACCCTGCTCACTGGGTGGGGCTAGGCAGGACTATTCTGAGCTAAAAGCTCTGAAAATATACTTGGCTTCTCCAGCAGTTATCACACCCCTGAGATTGTTAACAAATTAAGGCATACAATTCTTCCAGTGGACTAACAGTTTAAGCTTATTTTAGAAGACCTGATTTCTGAATTCTGGAAGAATTTTTTTTCCCCCTTTCCAGGGAGTATTCTACAAAAACTGTCTCTGAAACAAAGCTTTACTTTGATGGAATCCTTCTTTAGAGTAAGATCTAGACAAACTCCAAATAAAACAGAAGGCCCTCAAACTTCATCACCATCCGTAGCACTTCTCGGGCTACAGGGCCCAAGGTGACTTCTCACAATTTCCCACTTGAAGTGCAGAAGAGCACCCCACTGCAGAAGCCTGACTGGCCTTGGGATTTAGGACACCTTATCTGAACCCAGGACGAACATCTAACTTGACGACTGCTAGAAAGTATGTCTTTGCCCTGCTTTGAGCGCCTGTTTTCAGCTTAAACTGTTTAAATATGCTCCACAATGTCAGTCTAAATATATCTGAGAAAGTGAATGCCAAACAAAATGCGCTTAAAACCACCGTTCCTTTTATCATCTGCAATGAAACTTGACTTTGACAGAAATGACAGAGCACATGCAAACATCTAAAAAGTTTTATGGTAAAGAAAGACCATAGCAAAGAAGCTCTTTACAAATGAACTTTCTGCATACACCATAAGCTTATAGGATTATGTTTTTTTCTGTAAGTTATCACCATTTATCTCTCTGAAATATTAAACTGAATAATATTCTTAACTAAACACAGTTTTTCATCATCTGCAAGGGAAAAAAAAGTAAAGTGCTCTTCTACTCTCACAGAAATGAATTAGGTATCACAAATTCTGTTACAAGGGGAGCATTTAATTCAACCTTGGCTTCATCTTGTTCCAGATATTTTCAGCAAATTGAACAAAAAAATGTAGATGGTTAAAATGTCCAATCCTAAATACTGTGCCATATTTTCCTGTAAAAGTGATAAATTTTTGGAGGCAAACAGCATCCTTTGAGGATTTTTCAGACTTAAGAAAGATGAATAGTTGTAATTCACAAAATGAGCAAAGATGTATCTTTATCCTCACTCTTTGTGTGTGTGTTAACAGTCTTTTCTATGCAATACTGGACCAGCTAACTATAACTCAAAATTTCAGATGTTTATGCTTAGAAAAAAAATTCTATTTTGGACTGTATAGCTCTCATCAGCATTTAGTTTTAGAAATAGAAACTTTTTAAACTCAGAATTTCTAACAGTAAGACAGATTCTCATTTTGATGATGACAGCTGATTTGGGGAAAATGTTTATTTCCATTTAAAGTCTTCAAAGACACACACATAATAACTTTCCATAGTAACCGTATTATAAGGGGGAAGACACGATGCAGTTTTGGATTTCATTTGCACAATACTTACAAAGGGCTTGCTACTTTCTTTAACAGTTTTGTGAAATGGGATACAGAGCTCCTTTCATACCGACAGCTCAAAACCTCTCCCCTTCTTCACCCTCTAACTCTTAATTGGAATCCTTTTTGGTTCTTTCTTGTTTGAGTGGAGAGTGTGCTCCATCATTCAGCTGATAACCCACCTGCTTGATGTATCTGACTCTGACCGGATGGACTGGGAAGCTCCAGGAGTCTCCTACTATAAGTCTTTGGGTGGAGACATTTAGGGGAATATATCAGAGTGTTGTCAGTTGGGAGAGATTTGGAGGCTTTAAACTGGTGCTTTGCCGTTGACGTATTATCCAGCTACCCTTGTTAATCAATGGTGACAACCGTGCTCTTCAGCCTTTCTCTCCACACTCAGGGTGCTCCAAGTACCCGGTTCGGACAACTGAATCTTTTTCCCATAATCTGTGCTGGGATCCATGCTTACTTAGGTCATCCCCTCTATATCTGTTACCCCATTTTGATTTTGCCAGTTTTCATCCCAGAGGTTCAGCCACAGACCTTAAATCAGGGGCTGTCATTATCTGATAGATGTTCTGGATTCCCTGGCAAGGGCTCTGCCCATTGGCCCGTAACTCCGTTTGCCAATTACTACCTGTGTCCATCACCTGTGTGATCCTGGCCAAATTCCTAAACCTCTCTAAGCTTTAGTTTTTTTCATCTGTAAACTGGGAATGAGCATCACATTGCTTATCTAACAAAATATTTTGAAGATTCCTTGTAATGTGATTAACTTAGTACTTGGCACTCTGTTAAATATTCAAGAAGGAAATCTATTATCCGTTAGCATTATTTCTACCTGAGGTTCGACAGGGCTGATGCAGACTACAGTGAAGAACTTAACACCAGCCAACTATTAAGGACACCTTACCATTTTGTTATCACGGCTTTCTTTGGCCCAGTTCCTAAAGCTTAGTCTGTTTGACTTTATCCTTTAACACCAAAACCCTGAGCACCCCTCCTCGCCCCAAGGTCTGTGATCA
Source organism: Spilogale gracilis (assembly GCA_004023965.1). Taxonomy (NCBI): domain Eukaryota; kingdom Metazoa; phylum Chordata; class Mammalia; order Carnivora; family Mephitidae; genus Spilogale; species Spilogale gracilis. The sequence goes on from PITA01007311.1 coordinate 74,065, forward strand.
GCTAGCTCAAGCCCTCCTAGAGCAGAGGTCATTCATGCCCAGTCAGGCACCCCTAATCTTTACACGTCCCTTGAGGCCTGGTTACTTCCTGCAACATATTTCTTTCCATAATACGGGCTTTAAAAAATATTTTTCAGAGTTGAAAAGTTTTTGCCTATCTTTCTAAAACAGACTTTAATCTCTTAAGGAGAAGTAAAGTACCTGAAGTTATTTTACTAGCTGTACAAAAGCCCAGTTGAAACTGTGTGTCTTTAGATTTTTGGTGGAGAGAGAAACTGGTTGAGATTAAGAATGAAGAAGAGAGGAGGGGAAAGGGATTAATTATCTATACACTTAATTCGTCAAGCAGCTCTATAACGACCTATCACCACAGACTCAAAAAGTTCTGCTAACTTCTTCAAGGTCAGCAGCGTGAGACCTCAGCTCCTCTAAGACTCTGGCACAGGTCTCTGTGGGCACCGTCAAGCCCCTGCTACGTGGAAAGGGGGCCATGAATGTGGCTGTCTTTGCTTGGGTGAAGATGCTGGCTTCAGCGATCACAACCACTCTGACATACTAGTCGGCACTCCACAGGTATATAAATACCCCTCACTGTTAACTGTTTTGGAGCACCACTGGCCTCTTAATCACTGTCCCCATTACTTCCTATCTACTTAGTGAGTTTAATGTTAAAATCAATCACATCTGGCACAACTCACCCACCCCTAGTGCTCAGCATCTGTCACTGAAATTAGCAGAGGGACACATAACACACCCTTGTTCTTGAAACTGAAATACGGCTCCCCTCTCACTTTCTGAATGAGGTCATCCACTCTCCTGGTTTAATTATCCCATGAATGTTTATATCCCCAAGTCTTTCCCTAGTCCCACTACCTGGTAATGTATACCTAAAGCTCATCACAGATATTGGGGACTAAGGATAGGCTTGGGGACTATGTTCAGTTCATGGGAGTCTTAGATGTAATTTACTCTAAAACAAATTCATCAACTTCTCCTTAAAACCTGTTTATCCTCTTAAGGTTCTTAATTTGGTCAAATTGCCCACACCAAAGCATGGATGCCTTTATCCTCTTTTCTGTCTCCAGATACCCAATAACTCACTCCTATTCTTCTCGCAGTCTGTCTACTTCTTTCCATTTCTAGTGCTGTGTCAGAAGCCACCACCACCTCTTACCTAGATTTCTGCCTCAGCATCCCTTCTTTCCAGCTTCACTCTTACTTGCTTGCTCAATCTATCCTGTCATAGCAAGAGAGTAAAAACCACGGCTTGTAGGAAAAATGGCATGACTCTATATAATCCTCAGATCTGTTTATCTGCTTGACCTCGTTGAACTTCTAGCCTTGGGTCCCCCACTCCAGCATCACTGAAATGCTTTCATTTCGTGACAGGCACACACACTCTCCTGGCCTTTGAATTCCTAATTTCCTCAGAACGCTCCCCATTCGCACCCTCTCATCTGACTGAGTCCAACCATTCTTTAGTTTTCAGCATAAACTTCATTTGTCTGCCCTTGACTTCCCTTTTCCCACCGTCTGGGTAGATACCTTCACTACCCGGTTGTCTTTATCGTGGTCCTGTATGAAAACTGTATAGGGACTTGTCTACTCTCCAACAGGCCTCTAAGTCCCATAACGGCAGCTGCATGGCCATGAGCACCATTCTATCCTCATGTTGGCACATCCACATCCTGGCACTTAGTAGATGCTCATGAAGAAATGGCAGGTTTCTTGCAACATGAAGAAATGGGAGGTTTAATTATATTAAAGATCAAACTTAAATGGAGTTGAGAAGCAGCCCAATTCTTTTCATTAAAATTCTACTGGGGTCTTTTATACAGGTACTGGATTATACTCACAGAAAATAAGAAAGCTTTGAGGATGGTGAAGAATGGGTATTTTTAAAGTTTTCCTGTGTGATATTAATAAGCAGCCACAGGTTAAAACCACCGATGTGGTCTACTTTAAGATTACTGCCATGAGACTAAGGGCTTTCTGGGAGCCTACGGTCATGTAGACCTAAACAGCTTGAGGCTCACATTGCCCAGCAGAGACTGTCAATAGCAACAAGAGAAGAGTTTTATTCTGTTAAGACAAACATCTCATCCTGGGGCTGTACTTGAAGGGGTAGAATTAGTTGGATTAGCAGTGCACAAAGGGTTAAATATGACTGTTGATCACTTCTTGAGCATTTAATATTTATAAAGTTAAAAATGATGACTTCCCACAATTTGTCACCACTATGTCGCAAAACAAGAGATATATTTTCATCAGACTTTGAAGGTGTATTTAGAATGCTCTGAGCTAGCGTACAGCTATGGGAGCTTAAAAACAGTTTTCCCCTTCTCCCTGCCTACCTCAATGAAGACGCAGCCTTCCTCCAGGGCTTTTCAAGATGTACACATACAATTTCAGGTAGGTGCTCCGCCAGAATAAGCAGCATAATCAAATTTCATGGAGGGATACAAATACAATATTTTAAATATAACACTTAACCCATATAGCCAAGCACTGAGTAAACGTAAATCCTCCCATGATGGCACTGTGTGCCGGAGATAATTTATAAGTCAGCCTCCTTATGATAATCATGATGGACATTTTATGAATGTAAAAATGTCTTTAAACAAAATTCACAACAGAATTCTCACTCATTTTTAAAAAATTCTGCTCAAAAGAAAATAGTGTTCCAATACCCTTTAGTCCAAATGTACCTGCTGAGTGATTCAATTCATGCTTTACATCTTTCTGTGTGCATAGTGTCCTAGAGTTTCAGATTGTCTTAGCGCTTGACCTCATTTGTATTTTGAAAGCAAGAGAGCACTATGCCTTAAAGATTTGGTTTAACCAAGGAGAAACAGAATGACTGTTCTTGGGTAACATTTAGGAAAAGGATTATTTTTATTTACATGGAGGAAAATTGCAAAATTTGATGGCACCCAGAAAAAGGGACTTAAAAATATTTTGGAACAGGAGACAAAGAGAATATTTTCCTTTAATAATTAGTTTAGTTTGAATGTAATTACTGGAATCATTATGCACTCAAAGTTTTTAAAAATTTTTTTTCCAAGAATGACAGTGAAAAAAAAAATAACAGTGGCCTGATTTAACACTTATTGCCCAATTCAGGTTACTCTGAATGCTACTACACAAACAACTGATTCACACATCCTTTCCTTTCAAGAAATTGTCATCATGTACTTATAGGGAGCCTGATAAATATAAGAGTTTTATGACTCTGGAAGTTATCTGAGATACAAGTTTGCCAGATAACTACAGTAGTTTTCTCTACATTTGCTAATTTTGATTCACTCCACAGTAACTAAATTGTACATGACAACAAATATCTTCATGTAAAGAAGTAAAGTACAGGCCAAATGTAATAAAGCAATTATTCCATGGCCCCATTATTTCTTAAAATATTGCTCAGTAATACATTGCACATGATATACTCTGAAATCTTCTGTTATTTGTCAATGAACTTGTGCATTATTTCAATGCAAATTACAAACATCTGTCTTATACTTAGAACAATGTCTGGAAAGCATTTGAGTTAAACATGAAGTGCAGTTCTAATGCCCTTACTAATTGGTTAAACTCTAAAGGCGTTGTACTCATGTTGTCACTGTTTAATGCAGATAGTCAGAAAAATACCTCTTCTAAGTCAGAAATTTGGAGCTTCAAATCCTTTGTATTCTACAGCCCATCAAGATCAAATTTTTTTTTTTAAAGATTTTGTTTATTTGACAGAAAGAAACACAGTTAGAGAGGGAACACAAGCAGGAGGAGTGAGAGAAGGAGAAGCAGGCTTCCTGCTGAGCAGGGAGCCCAATGCGGGGCTTGATCCTGGGACTCTGGGATCATGACCTGAGCCGAGGGCAGATGTTTAACAACTGAGCCACCCAGGTGCCCCTCAAGATTGAATTTTGAGGGCCAAGGGTTGTTGAAAATGCAGTTAAATCAGATATTCTGTGCTGCAAATTTGGGGCAAATGATTCCATGCATTTACTCACAGTTGTAGCCAATATACAGTTTCCAGATTATAACTAATACCAATTCTGGGAAATCCAGAAATCCATGCAAATAAATAGCAATGTGATAATTTTATGTCAACATGACTGGGTCATGGAGTGCCCACATATTTGGTTAAACATCATTGCTGGGTATGTCTGTGAGGATATTTCTAGAGGAGATTAGCATTTGAGTTAGTAGACTGGGTAAAGCACACTGCCTTCCCCAGTGTGGGTGGGCATCATCCGATCCATCAAGGACCTGAATAGAACAAAATGGAAGACGAAAGGAGAATTTACCCTGCCTGATGGTTGTGTTGGGCCATTGGTCTTCTGCTCTCGACTGGGGCTAACAGCACTGGCACTTCTAGTTCTCAAGAGCTGAGACTTGGATCACAACTTACACAATAAGCTCTTTGGTTTTCAGGCCTTTGGACTTGGACTAAAACTTATACCATCAGTTTTCCTGGTTCTCAACCCTTCAGACTTGGAGGAGAACTACACCACTGGCTTTTCTGGTTTTCCAGCTTACAGAATAGCACACCTGAAGACTTCTCAGCCTCCAAAAACATGTGATCATATATAGCACCTATCTAAAGATATACATACTTATATATAATTATAACTATATAATAACACATAATAGTATGTATAAAAGGAGATTTATCTATTATTTACTATGCAGAATAATTATAAATAATATAGGATTATGACTATAATTATACCATATCAATTAAAGTATAGATTACAAAGGAAAGATTATAAGGAGATATAGTCTCCTTAATACTATAGTGTATAGATTATATATAAGGATACTACAGTTGACCCTTGAACAACATGGATTTTAACTATGTGGGCCCACTTATACACAGACTTCTGACAGTACAGTACTCTAAATGGAGTTTATCTTCCTTATGATCTTCTTTATAACATTTTCTTTTCCCTAGCTTACTTTTTCCTATATAATATGTATATAATACATAGAGTATACAAAATATGTGTTTCCTGACTGTTAATATTATCAGTAAGGCTCTGGTCAACAGTAGTTGATTGGTAGTTAAGTTTGAAGAGGAAAAGTTATACGTAAATTTTGACTGCACAGGGAGTTGTGTTTGTATTATTTGTATTATTCAACAGCTAACTTTATATGATAAAGATTATTTGTATCATTCAAGAGCCAACTTTATATTATAAAGACTATTAGAGAAAAAAAGTAAATACTGTGGCTAAGGAACTCATTGAGAAGATACCATCTGAGTGAGAGTGAAGGAAATGACTAAATGAACTGAATTGACATCTGAGGCAAGGACATCCAAGGCAGACAGCACAGCACATACAAATACCCAGAAGTGGGAATGGACTCAGTATGTTCAGGAACAGGAAAAAGACCAACTCTGAATTCAATTAGATCATCTAGCTGCTGTATTTTGAATAAACTGTGTAGGGGCAAGGACAGAAGCAGGTGAGCGATGATGTCCTGGACTAGGGTAGACACAGTGGAGAAAGAGTGAAGTGATCAGCATCTGGATGCATGCCGAAGGCAGAGTAGGTATGATTTAATGACTGACAGATGTACAGTAGGAAAGACAAAAAGAAAGGATGGCTCTAGGAATCCATAGCCTGAGCCAACAGAAAGCATGGAATTGCCTTTTAACCACGAAGGGAGGAGCATGGGAGCAGCCAGTCGAGAGGAAACAAAGTGGAGTCCAGCTTTGGACACGGTGCTTTTGTAAAACTCACAAGACATTCCAAACAGAGATGCTGAGTGGGCAGCTGGGAATGAGAGTCTAGAGTTTAGGGGACACATCTTCAAACTATAAGAACTTAGAGCAAATCATTGGGATAACATCAGAAAAGAGAAGGATTGCCAGCCAATGGAAACTGGCACATGTTATCCTAGATTTAAAAAAAGAGAGAAGCACCTGGGTAGCTCACTTGGTTGTCAGCTTTCGGCTCAGATCGTGGTCCAGAGGTGCTGGGATGGAGTCCCACATGGGGCCTCTTGCTCAGCGAGGAGTCTGCTTCTCCCTCTCCCTCCACAACCCCACTCATGCTATCTCTTTCTCTCCCAAATAAATAAATAAATAAATAAATAAATAAATAAATAAATAAATAAATAAATAACTTTAAAGAGAGAGAGAAGAAAGCAGAAAAAACGATAGCCCAGTGAACTTTAAAATATAAATTTCATATTGGATTAGTAGATGAGACCACTGAAGAGGAAAAAGGTACTGATTAGTTGATTGATTTGAGCCAAATAAAGTCACTTTGTCTTAGGCATTGTCTTTTATAAAGGTTCATTTTGGTATATGTTCAAAGATGAGCGAACAGCCACAGTGTAAAGCCTCTTATTTTTTACAAAGCATGTGTCAGAATTGCTCAGGTTAGTCCAATAAAGTAAAAAAATCAAAACAAAAAAAATCCATAAGCTCAACATTAAGTATATAAACTACTGATTAATGGATTTATGTCCATCACCAGGAAAGCATCTGGTGATACTCCACAGAGTCACATACTTGCCTATGTATGTGCACATGTATAGGTTTTTTGGGTTTTCTTTTTTTTTCTTCAAATAATTATTTCAGATAAAGACAAAGGAGACTTGTTAATTTAAAGTATACAAAAAGCTAGGAAAGCCCAGCTGTTTATGAGACATGAAAACCACATTTCCCAAATTCTGGAAAAGAATCTGGATAACAGACTGAAGCTGATTTCCTTTGTTTCACATCTTCTATCACTTTCATACTTTTATTTCATTTTGTTTAAAGATTTCTTATTTATATATTTGATAGAAACACAGTTAGAGAGGGAAAACAAGCAGGGGGAGTGGGAGAGGGAGAAGCAGGCCTCCTGCTGAGCAGGGTGCCCGATGTGGGACTCGGTCCCGGGTCTCCGGGATCATGACCTGAGCTGAAAGCAGTCGCTCAACCAACTGAGCCACCCAGGTGCCCCATACTTTTATTTTTTAATTATTTATTTATTTGAGAGAGAGAGATTGAGCATGAGTGTGGGGGAACAGAGGGAGAGAGAGAGAATCTTAAGCAGACTCTATGCTGAGTTCAATGCAGGTTTTGATCTCACAACCCTGAGATGACAATATGAGTCAAAATCAAGAGTCGGACCCTTAACTGATTGAGCCACCCAGGTGCCTTCAAACTTTTAAATGTCTATAAGACCACTAATGGCTATGAGGTTTCTTTTGGGAATGATGACAATTTTTTTTAAAGATTTTATTTATTTGAGAGACAGCAAGAGCAAGAGAGCAAGCTTGAGAGTGGGGAGGTAGGGACAGAGCAAGAAGGAGAAGCAGACTCCCCCTGAGCAGGGAACCTGATGCGGGACTCAATCCCAGGACCCTGGGATCATGACCTGAGCTAAAGGCAGATATTTAACTGACTGAGCCACGCAGGCACCCCAACAATTTCTAAAATTAGATGATGATGGCTACACAATGCTCTGAATATACAGAAAACCAGTGAACTATAAATCTTAAATGACTGATTTTTATGATCTATGAATTTTATGCCAATAAAGATATTTTTTTAAATGTTTGTGAGACCTGGCAGAAAGTAAATGAAAAGGAATAAAGTGAGGCACTTTACATCACTTAAACATATTATACTTGAAACATGCAGCCGTTTAAATTTTTTGTTTTCTGCCATTGGCTAGAGACACAATTCTTACTAAATGTTTCTGAATTATTAGGGACACTTCACAATTGCAAAGATAGGCAGTGAGTAATATACAGCCTCAGCAACAGGAAGACCACAAAGCATGGCAGTGACTCCAGTGAACAACAGTGCTCCAGTTCCATCGTTCCATTGGTGGGAAGGCTCCCTACCGTGGGGGTGGGGGGGTCGATGGTGGCTGTTATGGAACACTGAGCCTGAGTGCCAGTTCCTCTGAATTTTCAAGACAACCTTGGAGTCCAGAGGTTATGTCAAATCTCTGTAAATGTAAATGTCTGTTCTAATTTTCCAGAAAAAAACTCCACATTCTGGGGCACCTGGGTGGCTCACTCGTTAACTGATTGCTTTGGGCTCAGGTCATGATCTCAGGGTCCTGGGATCAAGAGCCTGCATAGGACTCCCTGCTCAGCGGGGATCCTGCTTCTCCCTCTCCCTCTGCCTCTCCCTCCACTTGTGTTCTTCCCTCTCACAGTCTCTCCCTCTGTCAAATAAAAAAATAAAATCTTCAAAAAAAAAAAGTTTAAAAAAACCCACAAAACATCACTTTGTTGACTCCTAATGCACATCTGCAGGTTGTATCTGACCCATGTCCTTCCAGTCTGTCGCCACACTTTGATACACAGGAAGAAAAAAAAAAATCACACACCAGTATTTAAGTCCACTCCTACTCGGAGAGGACAATATAAAATCTCGGTAGTAGGAGCTGAAACATACAGCAGCATATTTTGAAAAGTGCTCTTAATACTTACAACTCAGATGGCAAATGATAACACCAACACAACTCCTGGCGTTTCTATTGCCTAAGTGAGTGTATGCACACAAGATGAGACATTTAATAAAAAGTAAAAACTTGATCTGAATCGCTATCTTCTAAAATAAGGATGGTCTGTATCATGTGTGCAGATCTTTTAGTAACACTGTAAATTTCATGAGACCGTTTTAGGGCAGCTGCTGATTTACAGTATGTTATCCCATTGCAAACATCTATTCTATTAAAATGTATGTACAAAACAACTTTGGGGGAATATTGTTTTAATATAAAACTGCATTTCATGAATTGGACTAAAGAAATTTTAGGTAATCACACTTCATTTCTTTTTCATTTTTTTGACATGATTATGCTTGAATTTCTCCAGCAATTTTAGCAAATGTATTTTTAACTTTAACAAACAGTAAGCTTTAATGTATTCCTGTTTGACATAATGAAATTGTATAACTCCCACAGCTTTCTACTTTTTTGATATTATATAAGAACCCTGTAATTTTATATGCCAGAGAAGACAGAGCACCTGAGAATAAATGCCTATTTAAGCTTGTAAAGCAGTATCTGAAGATGTGCTAGGCATTTCTAAAGTAACCTGAGGTCAAAATTCACATGAAAACAAGAGATGCTCAAAAACTTTACTGAAATATGTCTTTCTGATTACATCTTATAGTTTTAATTTTTCCAAAAACGGTTACCATTTGTCATATGAGATCTGTCAATACTGGGAGCACCAACCTAATGTTTTCTCACTACAAGATTTGGATATTTGAAACTAAGTCTTAGAAAAATTGAAAAATGACATTGGAAACATAAATACATGTTTCTAGTGACTGTTATCTGGATCATGAGATGTTATGTAAAACTTACACAATTCCTAAAACTATGAGTAGATGTGGTTCACTACGATGCCAGTTTTCAATCAAGACAGCAAAGGAACAAGCGTAAAGGTGTTATTTATAAGGAAAGCTATTTATAGTTTTGAAATTTCATGAAGTATGCTTTAATCAAGCTCTGTCAAACATGACAGGGAAGAAATGAAACATTAAATAATAGCCTATTAAGGAAAAATCCTAGATGGTAGATATACTTTGACCTTCTTAAATTAATTTCTGCCATTCCATGTTATCACTGAAATTTAAATGCTGCAGAAAATTCTAGCCTTTCCAGTTCCCTTCTGGTTCTCTAATAAAAGGTACTTATTATAGCAGATTTTTAATGTGTTGCTAATAACCTTGTAAGAGTATTTTGATTAAATGTGAGAGCATTTCGAAAGAACTGAGAGCTAGAAGGAGAACTGCTTGGTCAACAAGTTTGTTTTTCAAAATTTTTGAAAGGAACTACCAAGTTGCCCATAAAGAACTTTACCAATTTGTTTTCAAACTGACAGTAGTGAGGCAGAACATTTCCCTGTACCCTCATTTGTACTGGATATTGCCCAGGTTTTTTTATTTTTGACGATCTGTTAGATGAAAACTCTATTCTAACAATTTGCACTTCTTAGATTACAAATGAGGTTGACCATCTTTTCAAAATTTTTATTAATAGTGTCCTATTTGTCTTCATCTATTTTTAGTTCTTATTTTGTAAACTGTCCAGACCTTTGCACATTTTCCCTTTAATTTCATTTGTTCACATTTCTGCAAGAGCTCCACATATATCCATACTCTTAATGCTTTGTCTTTCATGGCAAGACAGTCCCAAACACTTGTATCAGTTCTTTAAAATTATGCTATTTTTAATTGGTTAGAAATTTAAATACTCTAACAACTTTGAGATTCTTTTTTTAAATTTATTTGACAGAGAGAAACACAGCCAGAGAGGGAACACAACAGGGGGAGTGAGAGAGGGAGAAGCAGGCTTCCTGCCGAGCAGGCAGCCTGATGTGGGACTCGATCCCCGGTCTCCAGGATCATGACTTGAGCCAAAGGCAGACGCTTAACCAACTGAGCCATCCAGGCGCCCCAAATACTCTAATAACTTTGAATCAGGCAATAACCTTCCTTATGGGTTTAGAATTCTCTGTCATACTTCAAAAACCTAAAATTTATAGATTGGCTTCTTAGCTCTTAACTGCTTAGAATTTATTTTCTAAGTGAATATCCAATTGTTCCAAAATCACCAATGGCACAATGCATTCTTTTTTCTATTGCTTCAAAATGAAATTAAAATGTTTATAAACAAATATGTCTCTTTCCTGACTATATTTTTCTACTGAGCTGCCTATCTCTCAGTCAAAGCCACACTGTTTTTTGTTTTTGTTTTTTTTTAGTATTTAATGATCCTTTATTATTACTCAATGTATACACAGAAGTACACCAACAGTGGTATTTTTTCCCTGAAAACACTGAAACTTAAAGCCTTGATAATATCAATATAGCCAGTTTTCTCCCTATATAGTCATAGAAAGTTATATCCAGCAAGACTTATAACAAGTTATCTCCAATTACTGTTACGTGGTCATAATAATTATTGTTGGTTCATCTTTGTACTTTTTCCACATTGCTTAAGTTTTTATAAACACCAAGTATTCTCTTCATAAACATAAAAAGATGATCACTTTATAAACTAATTAGCTAACTAACAGCTACCTGACCTCAAATACTTGGTATTTATTGAATATGAAAACATATTTGATAAGATAAACCACACTGTTTTAATTATGTAGATGTATAGGATGTTTTGATATCTAGAAGGGTAAGTGCCCCCCTATTATTCTTTTCAGAAGTTTTTTTAAAAATCTTACTATAAAAGTTTTCAAGCCTGGAGAAAATAACAGTATAGTAATTCCCATTCCCAACACCAGATTCAAGAATTATCAAAATTGCCTTATATGCTTCACCTATCCCTTTTAATTTTCTCCTTTGCTGATATATTTGGAAGCAGATTTCACACATTTTATTATTATACCCCTACATATTGCAGAATGCACTTCTTAAAGTAAAAGATATTATACTATGCAATCACAAATGCCATAATAACATCTATTAAAACTAACAAAAGACTTTTCTTGATAATTTCTGCTCCATAATAAAAGTTTTCCATAGTTTTAAAAGTTTTTACAATTGGTTTGTGAGAACTGAACCTAACAAGTTCAATACATTACATCTGGTTGTTACATCTCTTAACTATCTCTTGGTCAAGGCAGTCCCCCATCCTCTTTCTTTCCTTTTTTCTCCTTTCCTTCCTCCTGTCCTTGCTCCTATCCTTCCTCCTTTCAATACCACTGACATGTCGAAGAAGGCTTCTCACTTCTATTCCTTGTTTTATCATTTACCTTGTTCCTCTTTCTCCCACTTAAAAAAAAAGTTAGCTCTGGAGGCTTGCCTCAATTCAGATTCAACTTCTTGGCAAGAACATTTTATGTTCATATGATAGTTACTTTTATGTGTCAACTGGGCTACGTCACAGAACCCAGATATTTGATCAAACATTATTCTAAATATTTCTGTAAAAGTACTCCTAAGGTGAGATTAATATTAAAATCAGACTCTGAGTAAAGCAGATTATTCTCCATCATGTGAACAGACATCATTTAATTAGGTAAAGGTCTCAACAGGGAAACAAACAAACAAACAAACAAACAAAAAACCTGATTTCTCCTGAGGAAGAGGGAATTCTGCAAGCAGACTGCCTTTGGACTTAAGCTCAAATATCAAACTTCCCTGGATCTCCAGCTTGCTGGCCTAACCTGCAGGTTTTGGATTTAAAATCTTTCTCTCTCTCTCTCTACACACACACACACACACACACACACACACACACACACACACACACAACCTCTTATTGGCTCTGTTTCTCTGAAGAACCCTATCTATGCAACTCAGTACTATGTACTTCATTTTACATAACATCTGGAGGTCCATGATATCTGGTTCCCAACTTCAGTAATACTTACTGATGAGTAGATTCAGGGAATAACAGCTTGATTTTTTCCATTCTGAAGTTCCCCACCAAAATTTCATTTAATGCAGAGGCTCTCAAAATGTGGTTCTCAGACCAGCAGCATTAACATCAAATGGATGATCCCATCTCCCTTGGCCTCAATATTCTGCCAAGATTCTTATGGGGTTTTCCTTGTATATAACTTATCCTTTTTTCTTCTGCCACTCTTAAAAATCGTTGTCTTTCATTTTTGGTAAGTAAATTATAATGTGTCCCAGCATAGTCCTATTCAGGTTCAACGTACTTGGGGTCCTCTGGCCTCATGGATCTGGATATCCACTTCTATCCCCAGCTTCAGGAAGTTTTTGCCCATTACTGCTATGAATATACTTTCTGTCGCTTTCTCTTCTCCTTCTAGAATTTCCATAATGCAAGTAATATTTATTTTCATTGGGTCCCATAATCCCCTAGGCTTTCTTCACTCAATTTCATTCTCTTTTCTCATGGTCAAGTTTACTTTGAAACTCCCTTCTGAATTCTTCACTTCAGTTATTGCGTTTTTTTAAGTCTAGAATTTTTATATGAGTATTTTTTGGCGATTGCCATTCCCTTGTTGACCTCATTTTATTCATGCATGGCGTTTCTAGTTTCATTTAGTCGTCTGTGTTTTCTAATAGTTTCCCGACTTCCTAAAGAGAATTATTCTGAATCAGTGTCTGACAGTTCTGAAATCTCCATTTCTTTACAGTCAGTTAATGGAGCTTAACCAGTTTCCATTGGTGATGTCATATCTACCCAATTTTTCGTCTCCTTGATTCTTTATGTAGGTATTTGTGCATTTGAATAATCAAGCTAATATTCCAGACTTTGGAGGCTTGCTTTAACAAAGACAGTTCTTTACCAGGTAGCTCAGTTAGGTTTCTGGGTATGTTTGCTGGTAATGTCCTTGAACAGGTTGGGGCGGACACCTGGGTGGCTCAGTGGGTTAAAGCCTCTGCCTCCGACTCAGGTCACGATCTCAGGGTCCTGGGATAGAGGCCCGCATCAGGCTCTCTGCTCAGCAGGGAGCCTGCTTCCTCCTCTCTCTCTGCCTGCCTCTCTGCCTTGTGATCTCTTTCTCTGTCAAATAAATAAATAAAATTAAAAAAAAAAAGATTCAAAAAAACCCAAAACAAAACAGGTGGGGTCTATTAATATGGTGTCTTTTGGGGCAAGGAAATTGAGCCCTGAGATTGGGGATGAGGACTGTGCCCGTGGCTGAGAACAGTTAGACAGGACTTCTGGCTTGGCTCCTTTCCCAAGTAAGGCTATGTAGATGGGCTCTGCAGTTGTCTAGATTCCCTTGTCAGGCTTACTAGATGGTGGGGACTAGCTACTATATATAGTAGTTGATAAGGCTATAAGCTTCCCTGTCCTGGCAGGGCAGCAAAATGAGACTGAAAGCATACCTCATTGTTTGGGAACCCAAATCAGTACAAAGGTTGCACTGAATTCCATGGGCAGATAAGGCCACTGGTTTTGCTCTGCAGATAGAGGAAGCCACAGGTCGTGCTCTCTGTTCTAATGCCACCGTACAAAGTACCCAGCTCTGCGGCTTCACATGTGCTCTGGTTATGTTCCCTCATCAGACAAGCTGAAGACTATATTCAGCAATGGACAGGGATACAAACTGATCCCTATCCACTCCCAGCAGGAGAAGAAACTAAAGCTGGTAAAATTCTTTGTTTTCTTGACTTACGCCAACCAACATTCCATGTTGAATAAAGCTGCTGGCTGAGCTCACTCTTTGCACAATGCAGATATGAGCTCAGTCTGACAAGATCCTGTGTGCTAGTGTTGCAATCCACTCCTACCTCCATCATGGTCAGATTCCCAATAGTTGAGCCCCACAGATTGCCCTGCAACCCTTCTGGTGCAAGTTCAGAGTAGGGGCTTCCACAAAGTGACCCCAATGCTGGAGAGGGGCTGGTTGTCTCCCTGGGTTCACTTTCCCCACTGAAGGAACCTGAGGACCAGAGGAGACCTCTCTGCATGGTTCTGTGCTGGACTGGGGAGGGGGCAATTGGTCAACTGCTTCTCTTAAACTTCCAATGCGGTCTGTCTTGGGTCTCTGTGGTGCTGTTGGTACTTTAGCTTTACCCTTGTGTTCTAGAACTCTTGCAGTGGTGTCTTGTTCTTGAATAGTTGTTAGTTGTTCTTCTTGTGAGGAAGAGTGAAGTCAGGAACAACTCATGATTATCATTTTGGTGACATCACTCTCAACTCATTAGTTTTTGATAGCTTTTTTTGCTTCCTGGCACAATAAAATACTGCAGGCTCAACTTGCATTATTTCCTGTCTGAGACCTAAATCCTCCAACTTCCTAAGAATTACAAGGTCATAATCTAGATAACCCAAATAGTCATAGTCTTGTACATTTTCCCTTCAAAATCAGCTTTTCACTTTAAATAAAACTCTTTTTAAACTTTGCTAATGGGTGCCTGAGTGGTTGTTGGTTAAACATCTGCCTTCAGCTCAGGACATTATCCCAGGGTCCTGGGATTGGGCCCTGCACCTGGCTTCCTGCTCAAAAGAGAATCTACTTCTCCCTGTCCCTCTGGCCCTCTGCTCATGTGCATACTCTATCTCTCTCAATAAAAAAAAAAAAATCTTAAAACTTTATTAAGATTGCAGTAAACACATGATTAATCTGGGAGGCACTGAAATGTTAAATGTATTGAATCTTCCAATGTAGGAAAATGGAACTATTTTCTTTGCTCTTCTTTGAATGTCTTCTAGGAATGTATCATAGTTTTGTTTTAGAGGTATCAACATTTCTAAGGTTTACGATTAACTATTTTATAAATTTCTCTCATGAGTTATGATTTATTATCACTTTATTCTAACCATCTAATCAATCTTGAGAGCTTTTCAGTTAAATTCCTTAGATTTTAACTATTAGACAATCAAATTGTTGAAAAAAATATTTGGCTTTCCTCCTAATAGTTATATAAATTTTTTTTCATATTTCATTAGCTGAGAACACTTGTACATAACATAGACTACTGTTTGATTCCAGACATTATGAGGATGATTTTTTTAAAGATTTTATTTATTTATTTGACAGAGAGATAGAGAAAGAGACCGAAAGCGAGCACAAGTGGGGAGAGCTGCAGGCAGAGGGAAAGGGAGAAGCAGACTCCCTACCAAGTAGGGAGCCCAGTGTGGGACTCAATCCCAGGACCCTGGGATCATGACTTGAGCCAAAGGCAAACCCTTAACCTACTGAGCCATGCAGGCATCCTGAGAATGATTCTTTCTCACTTCACTGTTACATAAATGCTTGACATAGGTTTCCTAAAATATGCTTTAAAAAGTGAAGGAAGTTTATCTTTATTCCTAACTTGCTATCGATTTATTTCAGAAAAAAATGCAAAACTTTTCTAATACATGCTGAATTAATCATATCATTCTTCTCTTTTAACCCTTTAATGAACATTAATGTGTAAATTACATTAATAAATTTCTAAAAAGTTTACAATCCTTCACTTGTAGAATAAACCCAATTTCTATTTTCAAGGGTATTAGTAAAAATTATGCATAGTATACTCTTTAATCTTATGCAATTCATTACTTTAGTGTCCCCTTTACATATTTTGAGTGGCATGCAAAGTTATTTCCCAACATTCTTATGTTCTAATAAATGCATTTAAGAATATATACTTGGGCACCTGGGTGGTTCAGTCGTTAGGCATCTGCCTTCAGCTCAGGTCATGGTCCCAGGGTCCTGGGATCCAGCTCTGCATTGGGTTCCCTGCTCAGCAGGAAGCCTGCTTTCCCTCTCCCACTCCCCCCACTTGTGTTCCCTCTCCCATTGTGTCTTTCTTTGTTAAATAAATAAATAAAATCTTTAAAAAAAAAAAAGAATATATACTTTCTTTTTGATCTAACATTTTTATTTTGTGGACATTTTAATTGTTTTTTTTTTTTTTTTATTTAGTGCCTCATCACTTACATCTAACAACCAGTGCTCAGCACAACAAGTGCCCTCCTTAATGCCTATCACCCACTTAGCCCTTCCCTCACCACCCACCTTCCTCCATCAACACTGTTTGTTCCCTATCATTAAGAATCTCTTATGGCTTGCTTTCCTCTCTCTTTTTGTTTTTTGTTTTGGTTTGTTTTTCTTTCCAAATATTCATTGTTTTGTTTCTTAAATTCTACATATGAATGAAATCATATGGTATTTGTCTTTCTCTGATGGACTGATTTCACTTAGCATAATATACTCCAGTTTCATCCACATCATGGCAGACAGCAAGATTTCATTCTTTTTGATGGCTGATATATATTGGAATATTATATATATTGGAATATTATATATTAGAACATATATATCATATCCATATAATATATAGGTATCTTATTGTTTTTGGTGCAATTTAAAATAGGATCAATTCTTTTATTTCTTTTCCTGCTACTTCATTATTGGTGTGTAGAAATGCACAGATCTCTGTACGTTTATTTTATATCCTGCTACTTCGCTGAATTCCTGTATTACTTACAGCAATTTTTTGGTGGAGTCTGTCAGGTTTTCTACATAGAATATCACATCATCTGCAAAGAGTGAAAGTTTGACTTCTTCATTGCCCATTTGGATACTTTCTTTTTGTCGTCTGTTTGCTGAGGTTAGGACTTCCAGTACTATGCTAAATGATGGTAATGAGAGTGGACATCCTTGTCTTGTTCCTCATCATAGAGGAAAAGCTCTTCATTTTTTCCTCATTGAGGATGGTATCAACTGTGGGTTTTTCATATATGGCCTTTATGATGTTGAGGTATGTTCCATGTATTCTTACTTTGTTGAGGATTTTTATCAGGAATGGATACTCTATTTTGTCAAATGCTTTTTGGGGTTTTTTTTGCATCTATTGAGAGGACCATATAAATCTTATCCTTTCTTTTATTAATGTGGTTTATCATGCTGATTGATTTGCAAATATTGAGCCACCCCTGCATCCTAGGAATAAATCCCCCTTGACTGTGGTGAATAATTCTTTCAATATACTGTTGGATTTGATTGCTAGTATCTTGTTGCAAATTTCTGCATCCATGTTCATCAGGAATATTGGCCTGTAAATCTTTTTATGAGGGTCTTTGTCTGGTTTTGGAATCAGAGTAATGCTGACTTCATATATTAAGTTCAGAAGTTTTCCTTCCATTTCTATTTTCTGGAACAATTTGAGAAGAACAGGTATTCCATGCCTGGTAGAATTCCCCTGGGAAGCCATCTGGCGCTGGACTTTTGTCTGCTGGGAGATTTTGTGATTATTGATTCCATTTTTTTGCTGGTTATGGGTCTGTTCCAATTTTAAATTTGCTCATGTTTCCATTTTGTATGGTAGTTTGTATGATTCTAGGAATTTCCCCATTGCTTTCAGGTTGCCTTGTTTTTCTGGCATATAGTTTTTCAGCAGATTCTCATAATTTCTATCTCCGTGGTGTTGGTTGGGATCTCTGCTCTTTCATTTGTGATTTTATTTATTTGGGTCCTTTCTCTTTTCTTTTTGATAAGTCTGGCAAGGGGTTTATCAATTTTATTAATTCCTTCAAAGAACAAGCTCTTAGTTTCCTTGATCTGTTCTACTAGTTTTTGTTTCTATATCATTTATTTCTTCTCTAATCTTTATTATTTACATTCTTCCGTTGGTTTTAGGCTTTATTTGTTGTCCCTTTTCTAGCTACTTTAGGTGTAAGGTTAGGCTGTGTATTTGAGACTTTCCCTGCTTCTTGAGGTAGGCCTGTATTATAATATACTCCCCTCTAAGGACCACCCTTACTGCATTCCAAAGGCTGTAGATTGTCATGTTTTCATTTTCATTTGCTTCCATGTATTTTTATACCTTCTTTAGTTTCCTGGTTAACTCATTCATTCTTTAGTAGGCTGTTCTTTAACCTCCGTGTATTTGTGGCCTTTCCAAGTTTTTTCTTGTAATTGACTTCCAGTTTCATAACATAGCAGTCTGAAAATATGCACAGTCTGATCTCAATCTTCTTGTACTTATTGAAGGCTGATTTATGACCCAGTACATAATCTATTCTGGAGAGTGTTCCATGTGCACTTGAAAAGAATGTGCATTCTGCTGCTTTAGCATGAAAAGTTCTGAATATATCTGTTAGGTCCATCTGTCCAATGTGTCATTCAAAGCCATTGTTTCCTTGTTGATTTTCTGCTTAATCTGTCCACTGCTGTGAGGGTATTAAAGTCTCCTATTATTATTATGTTATTATCAATGAGTTTCTTTATGTTTGTTATTAACTGATTTATATATGTGGGTACTCTCAAGTTGAGGTCATAAATATTCACAACAGTTAGATCTTCTTGATGGATAGACCCTTCATTTGTGATATAATAACGTTCTTCATCTCTTGTTATAGTCTTTGGCCTAAAATCTAGTTTGTCAGATTTTGACAAATTCTGACTTTCTTTTGACATCCAGTAGCATGATAGATGGTTCTCCACTCCCTCACTTTCAATGTGCAGGTGTCTTTAGGTCTAAAATGAGTCTCTTGTATTCAGCATA